>CM039464.1:1927892-1947892 GCA_022414725.1 Microglena sp. YARC
CCACACACACACACCCACCCACCCAATTACACCCCAGTGCAGTGCACATCCCTCCCGTACGCGAAGGGACCCCCACCAACACCAGCCCCCAGGCATGCACAGCCCTCCCGGACGTGTGGGAGCAGACACCCCTCCCCTTCAAATCTCACCCTCAGTGTTCGAAATTCCTCCATACGCGAATGGAGACCCCCCCCCCCACCACCACCACCACACACACACACACACCAATAGACCCCAGTGCATGCACAGTCCGCCTGTACGCGAAAGGGAGCCCCCACCCCCAACATCCACACAATACACCCCAGTGCAGCACAGCCCTACCGTACGCGGGGAGCAAGACACCCTCCCCCTTCATCGCACCCTCAGGTTTCGAAATTCCTCCCGTACGCGAATGGGGGCCCCCCCCCCCCACACCCACACACCCACACACACACACCCACCCACCCATACACCCCATTGCATCACAGTCCTCCCGCTACGCAAGGGAGCCCCCCACCCAACACCCACCCCCAGGTGCATGCACACCCTCCCGCTACGTGTGGGGGAGGCAGACACCAACCCCTTCATCTCACCCTCAGTGTTCAAATTCCTCCATTACGCGAATGGAAACCCCCACCACCACACCACACACACACACCCACCCAATAGGACCCCAGTGCATGCACAGTCCTCCTGTATGCGAAAGGGGAGCCCCCACCCCAACATCCACACAATACCACCAGTGCATGCACAGCCTCCCGTACGCGTGGGGGGACAGACACCCCTCCCCCTTCATCTCACCCTCAGTGTCGAAATTCCTCCCGTACGCGATGGGAGACCCCCACCCCCCAGAACCCCACCCCACCCAAATACACCCCAGTGCATGCACAGTCCTTCTGTACGCGAAGGGGAGCCCCCCAGCCCCACACCCACCCCCCAGTGCATGCACAGCCCTCCCGTACGCGATGGGGGAGCAGACACCCCTCCCCCTTCATCTCACCCTCAAGTGATTCCCGAAATTCCTCCCGTACGCGAATGGGAGCCCCCCACCCCCGCGGTGGGGGCTCCCATAGCAGAATTTCGAAACACTGAGGTAGATGAACGGATGGGTGTCTGCTCCCCACGCGTCGGGAACGGCTGTTGCACCCCCCCAACCCCACCCCACCCAATACACCCCAGTGCGATGCACCAGTTCCTCCCGTACCGAAGGGACCCCCCACCCCACACCGCACCCCCCCAGTGGCATCAACATCCTCCACGTACGCGTGGGAAGCAAGATACCCCTCCCCCTTCATCTCACCACAGTGTGAAATTCCTCCGTACGCGAATGAGACCCCCCCCCCCCCCCCCCCCCCCACACACACACACACACCAATACACCAGTGCTGCACAGTTCCTCCCGTACGCGAAGGGGAAGCCCCCCCACCCCAACACCCACACAATACACCCATACATGCACAGCCCTCCCGACGCGTGGGAGCAGACACCCTCCTCTTCATCTCACCCTCAGTGTTTCAAAATTTCCCCGTACGCGAATGGGAGACCCCACCCCCAACACCCACCAATACACACCCAATACGCCTTGGGATTGCCCAAATAAACTCATATAAAAATCCCTTTATGTCAACCCCCATTAAGTCATCTTTGTTTGCATGTCTTAGTTCGCCTTCAAATGGAGCAGCAATGAGACCCTGCCACGTACTACTTGGAATGGACTGACACCATTGGGGGTCACTGCAGACCGTGGGAGGGCCAACCCGCCATCAATCCGTAGCGGCAAAGCGAGGATGAGCACCTCAGGCTTAGGGAGGACAACACCCCACGCGTATCGAGAGACCACACCCCTACCGTGGCGGACAAGAGGACAACTTGGTTCACAACTCCAGAGAAAGCTGACATGCTAAGAAGCACTTGCCGAGAGACAACTCGCGGAATCACAAGGTCTACTCTCCTTGGATGCTAGAGGTTTTCTTCCACCACTGACTGTGATCAGAGCAGGCAAGAAGGATAACAAAGAACGACACACTCTGACACATCATCTCGGCCAGCCGTCACCGACATCGAGCTATGACGCAACCAGATATGGTGTACTCTAGCCTATCTGGTGGAGCTGCGGAAGCTATATCTGACGATATGGCCAAGTCCTCCAAGCAGTGAGGTATCTGCCCTTGCCATCCCATTGTCGCTCGCAGTCCAGTAAGCCAGTGCGTTGCATTACCATCAAGGAACCGTGGAGTTCCTTGTCCCCGACTTTGTCAAGAACGACGTAGTCTTTAGCTCGGCTACTCACTAGCAAACCAACACGCGAATGCTGATATGGGGAGATCAGGCGCACTTTCGGCGACATCAAGGATGTGTGGAAGAAGGGAAAAAACCTAGTCCTCTCTTTCTTCGACATCTAGAGGCGCGGTGCATTTGGGATGAAATATCTGCTCGTCACAGCGACAAAGTGTTCCTTGACCTGGACCACCCGCTTGTACCTGCTGGCCAGCTCCTCCGGCAGGAGACCGCTAAGGTCAGCGCGCACCTATACAACGTGCATCCAAAGACTTTCTCTGTGACGACCTCATCAAGGTGCGCTTGGCTATTCTTGAATTGTTGGTGGGGCATGAGCATTGCTGCCTACTTCCTTGGCTGCAAGGGAAGGTGGTTTGTACTTATTCAGTCTTGCATGTGTGTTCTACGTTTCCTACGCAAAGGTTTAAGGTCGGTATGTATGGGTAGGTTGGCCTTTTAAATTGGATGTGTGTTCATTGCTCCCCTTTAGCAAAGGGGAGCAATGCACCTACCACTAACGTATTAATTTATATTTATTTTCCTACTATCACGGACAGTGCTGCCCAATTTGGTCGACTGGTCATCATCGACCCGAGCTTGGGGTGATGACACTGGACCGCTTTGGACGTTGGTTGAGAAGGGCTAGGACGGCGTTGATGCTCAGACACTCTGCCAACCTTGATGGTCCAAAACAGGAAGTTTGCTGCGGGGTGTTTCAGGTGGTGATGTACAGCACATGGAGCAAGTGAGTACCTTCACTAGGCTTTCGTTTGATGCCACCGCTAAGGACGTGCATCATGTCCCCATTACGCGGATTGGCCTCGACTTCAAACCAGCTTCCAACACAGTGGCCATAGTCGGGACTTTCTCCACTACTCGTGGCACGTCCGTGACAGCTTTGCGTGGTATGACGCCAAGTAACGGCCTGAAGGTCTATCTCCCACCAAGTGATGCTGACAAGAGCGTGTTTGGGCGCCCCGATATTAGCGGCTGCTCCATCGGTCCCGGCAGGTTGGGTACAGCAGGAGATGTGTCGACGAATACCGATACCTCGTGCGAGAGTACAGGCAACAAAGGGAACTGGGTGATGTGCTTGCACACTGTAGATGGCTCAGGCATGCTGGCGGGCATTTGCTAGAGGGTAGGAGCGTCGTCGGTTTGGAGTCAGTCCCACAGAGGCTTGGGGTCGCTACATGGCGTTTGAAGAAAGTTTCATGCCACGGCGAAAGTCTTGCTCAAAAACATCACGCCGCCATGCAAGAAGGCTGGTGATGACGCCAGAGCTAAGAATCTGGTGCACAAGCTCGTTGAAGATGACATGGAAGAGCTGAGTAAGCCTCATGCCTGCAAAGCCTAGTGATGACATGCTAGGCCGAGTGTGGGACGAGCTGAAAGGCTTACGTAAAGATCACAGCGGATCAAAGCTCTTTCCAACTATGACAGATGAGGAATTCAAGACCATTGGGGCAGGATAGTGAGAGGTGCACCGACATCGCCACAGCACAGGCATTCATCGACGAACCATCGGCCCTCTTGATCACCATTGGAAAAATGATGAAAGCAGATGAAGAGCATGCTGAGGGGAATGAGGTTGTAAAGCGGGCACGTGAAATAATGGGATTAAGACGTTGTCAGGTTAGGAAGTAGGGTGATGTGTTCAGGTGCTAGGATAATGTTTTGTCGTGGTGGTGTAGTGCGTGGAGGTCTCGTAGAGTGCTGCAGCCCAATGTGGACCTACCCAAATGTGTGTCCTCCACCACCACCGTGAATGGGCTGTGAGGCAGTGATTTTGGAAGTATATGATTATAAGGTAATGAGTTTTTGAGGTTATGATTTACGGTTTGGAGATTGCGAGGTTATGAGTTATGAGTTACAAGGTAATGATTATGAGGTAATGAGTTAAGAGTTCTGAGATTGCGAGGTTACGAGTTACGAATGATGAGTTTACAAGGTAATGACTTATGAGTTTTGATGTAAGAGTTCAGAGATTGCGAGTTTATTAGTTACGATTTATGAGTTATGAGTTATGAGTTATGTAACAAGATTCAATAATTGTCTAGGAATTGTCTCTTTCTCCAAAAACTAGAAAACAATTTTATGTTTAAAAACATAAGATGATTCTAAGATAGTAAAGGAATTGTCTCTTTGTCGAAAAAATAGAAAACAATCTTATGTTCAAAAACATAAGAAGATTCGAAGAAATCCAGCAAAAACTCACAAATCAAGAAATTTGCCTAAACGGTCTTTTGATTTGAATCATAAGATTCCACAAATTTAGAAGCATCCACAAAATCGGCCGGGAAGCAGGAACGCCCATTTAAGGACAACTGTGCTGACCCCTTCACCAAGCCCCTTGATCCTATGGTGTTCTGGCGTTTCATTCGCATGTTTGGAATGACTGCTTCTCCTTAAACCAATTTTTTGGTTACATGTATTCTAGAATTTTGGTTACATGTGTTCTGGAATTTTTGGTTACATTTTAGGGTTTCTTTGGTTACATTTAGAGTTTCTTTAAGTTATCATTGATTGGCATTAGGTTCCTATTCCCGGATCGGGTTTTCTATACCGTTGTTACCCGACTTTGATATTTAGTTGTCCTCTTATATCCACTTGGCAAATTTTGGTTCTTTGCCTTGCTTCATACCTTCCCTTACACCCTTCGGTTTCATTTGAAGTTTCTCTCGATTTTTTTTCGGAGTTCTTTGATTTTTTTTTTTTTAATTTGTTACATATAGTTCTATGTCACCAGTGCCATAGGTGGAGTAGTACTATTGTATGTCACCTGTGTCATAGGTGGAGTATCAGCATGTAACGCGGTGCTCTCACGCGTTTTATGACTTGGTGACTACTTATGTACTCCCTTAGAACTATCGGCTCTCCTGAGCCAGCTTCCCGTGAGACTGAGTCATCTTGAGATGACTCAGTGGCAGCTTCCTGTCACCTACGTCTCCGGTCTGATCTGTACCCTGTTAGGTTCCTGTCTACCGCCTCCTTTCACCACAGGTGCCCCTTTATGGGTCTCCTGTGTCTGTAACGTTATCCTTGTCTCCGTGTATAGATTGGTGCGTCTGTTCCGCTGCTTTAATCTACTGTCCACTCTACCGGAGTGATTTCAAGCTTATAGTAGTACAGTCTCGTATCGTAGTTGGTAGTACAGTATCGTATCGTATATGGTAGTATCGTAGTAAGGTAGTATCGTATCGTATGGTAGTACTGTAGTATGGTAGTATCGTATGGTAGTATCGTATCGTATCGTATCGTATATTGTAGTATCGTAGTATGGTAGTATCGTATCGTATCGTATATGGTGTTGTTGACAGTATCGTATCGTATATGGTCGTTTCGGTGTTGTTTACAGTATTGTATCATATATGGTACTAAGTTTTTGTTTTGTATATACATTGTTGTGTTGTACATCGGTGTTATTGTATTGTACTATTTGCATATGCCCTGTTGTATTGCAAATGTACTGTATGGTACAGTACTTGTTTGTGTTGTGTTTGTCAATCTCCCCATCTGCAAGTTTTAGGGTCAATTTATATGTAGATTTGTTGGTATCGCTCCGAGACGCTTGATCATGACTTACCTTCCTTTCACGTGTCATGATTTTCCTATTTTTTCTCCTTGGACGAATTCGATACTGTCCCCCCCCCCCCCCCCCCCCCCCCCTCACCCAACACTCCCCCCCCCCCCCCCACCCCCAATGGACAAAGTGACAACAGCTGGACAACAACATTTGTCACTATAAGGCAGCTTTGCTTTTGGGATTCTAAACCAGGGTGCTTCCAAGCGCGCTCTTTTGCGCGCTGGCGCGCTGCCTTTTTGAGCCCCACTGCATGTTTCGCGCAGTTTTTTGCACTCCCCAATGGGCGCAGCAAGCAATGTTTGCGCTTTTTGCACTACAAAGCGCAGTTTTAATTGTTTCAAGTGCGCTAAAGCGCTGGCCAATTCGGTCAATGGAAGTACCCTTTCTGAACCCTGCCGTTTGCTTCCGTAGGTTGTGACCATCATGACGAGAGGTCTCATGTCATCCCTACTGCTGCTGCTGCTTCTCTGTGCGTCTGTCCCAGCAGCCATTGCTGGTGAGTAATTACATCCAGCACTGCAATATTAGAAGGTGTACTGTACTGTACTGTACTGTACCCCACCACCTACACTCCCACACAGATCAGATCCACAGCTTGCACAGTTCATACCATTGTCCTTAAGGACTGCAGATCTATCTTATCCTTTTTTGTATGGAGGATTTTGTCTAGAGAGGTGGATCTCCCTACACTAGCCCTAGGCTGTAAGGATTGGGTGTGATGTGAGAGGTGGGTCTAGAGAGGCGGGGGTCCCTACCAGGGTACTTCCATTGACCAAATTGGCTTCAGCGCACTTGAAAAATAAGAACTGCGCTTCGTACTGAAAAAAGCGCAATTGCTTGCTGCACCCACAGCGGGTTGCAAAAAACTGTGCAAAACGCGCAGTGGGGCTCAAAAAGACAGCGTGCCAGCGCGCAAAAGCGCGCGCTTGGAAGTACCCTGGTCCTTACACTAGCCCGAGGCTGTAAGGATTAGATGTGAATATGTGATGATAGATGTGGGTCTAGAGATGCGGGTTGCCTGCAACTAATTAATGCAAATGGAATGTTGGGAGTCTATGTTCAGTGTAGAGCACCAGGCTCGGTAATAGGGCAGCTAGGAGGGGAAATACTACTGAGTTTGGTCAGGGGTATCTCAAATGGGGAAACTCTTCAATGGTTGTACAAGCCCTAGGCTGGAAGGATGATATATTTATATGTGATGTGGCAGAGGTCCCGAGGTTTTGTATCGTCTGATCCATCCCTACCCCACAGTACCATAATAAATGTGCCCAACATATTATCACACACACACAAATCACTTATTCCCACCTCCAGATCACATATTCCCACCTCAAGATCACATATTACCACCTGAAGATAATATATTTCAACCTCAAGATCACATATTCCTACCTCCAGATCATTTATTCCCACCTCAAGATCACATGTTCCCCACCTCAAGATCGCATATTCCCACCTCCAGATCACATATTCCCACCTCCCAATCACATATTCCCACCTCCAGATCATATATTCCTCACAGATCCACACCTCTAGATCACAAATTCCCACCTTCGGAGCACATATTCCTACCTCCAGAGCACATATATTCACCTCCAGATCACATATTCTCACCTCGAGATCACATATTTTCACCTCCAGATCACATATTCCCACCTCCAGATCACATATTCCCACCTTCAGATCACATATTCCCGCCTACAGAGCACAGATCCCCACCTCCAGATCACGTATCCCCACCCCCATATCACATATTCCCACCTCCAGATCACATATTCCCACCTCCAGATCACATGTTACCACCTCCAGATCACATATTCCCACCTCCAGATCACATATTCTCACTTCCAGATCACATAATTTTACCTCCAGATCACGTATCCCCACCCCCATATCACATATTCCCACCTCCAGATCACATATTCCCACGAGATCATATATTCCCACCAATGTATGCCACAAACCAGTTTGAACAAGTTTACAGTCCAAAATGATAATTCTGACCATGCATTATTATCTCGTCTAGGACCTCGTGTATTCCCCCACCACATTGTATCCCTCCCCCCCCCCCCCCCCCCCCCCCCCCCCTTCCCCCTATCTCCCCCAACCCCTGCACCTCCCACGCCATCCCATGCCGTCCCAACCATCCAATCCCCCCTTACCCTATAGCACCCACTCTATACCCCCCCCCCCCCCCCCACACACACACACACACACACACACACACACACCTAAACTTCTTGTATAGAACCTAGTATATTTCCCCCACCACATTGTACACTCCCCTGCTTCATCATCATATATTTCCCCCACCACATCATACCCCCCCCCCCCCCCCCCTCCGCACACACACACCGCTTCATTATCATATGTTTCCACCACTGCTAATTTTGGGTGTCATCGGCACTCATGTATTTGGCTTGAAAAAGGCGCATTCTGGGTGGAAAGGGTGCCGTTAGGAGTGCGCAAAAGGGTGCTGAACACCACCAAATTCGCAGTGTAAAACATATTTCCCCTACTTCATTATCATATATTGCCATCCCACTGGGAAATGTGCTCTGGCCAAGATTTCTCACTGCTGTACTACCACCCTCAAACACTTGCAGAGGAGGGCATTGCAGGAGTCAGCTGCTCAATCAAGACCATGTATACGACCTCACCTGAAGATTCAGGCGATGCAATAGCCCTCAAGTTTTACCCTGACGCGGATGCTGCTGAAATATGGGGATGGGTCGTGAGCTGTAATGAACAGCTGCAGGTCTTGTACGCTGGCAGCACACAGGTCCAATGGGATGTGCCCCAGGACCTGGAGCTGGTGATCCCTGATGTCGTCACTACATTAATGGCGGTTTCGGAGACAGACGTCACCCCCGCACTCACTACCCAATGCGGATGCACTCCAACCATCTCAGTGGAGTCGGGCATCAGCATATGGACAGGCGTGAAGCAGTGGTACGAAGGAGAAAATGTTCCCACTACAATGGAAGAGCTCATCCGGTGCAACCCTGACATTACATTACATTACATTACATGTTAAAGTCTACTTGACACCGCGAGGGTGTATGAGACTCTGTGCTTTAAACAAAAAGAAAAAGCACCCACAAAGCAAAAAAACCCATTACATCAGGGGTGTGTCGAGGACAAACAAACCAAACTCCCAACCACCGTTTTGGTGGCGTAGGTATTAAACCCCTTAGAGCAGGACCCAGATCTCAACCACTTACAGTGGCGGAGGTAAGAAGCTAACAAATGAGAAGTCTCAAGAAGAAAAAAAAGGGATAATAAATTACGGTGCCACTAAGCAGTCCAGGGCTTCCTGTCTTGCTCTTCTACAAGTAGAAAGATAGTCGGCTAGGTTGCTCCAAAAAGACTTAGTGCCATTTCCATTCATAAAGGTTCTGAATGTGGAATCGCAGAATTCCACATTCCATACGGTTAAGTCGGTATCCTCATGGACATGCCTATAAATATCTGTAAACAGATTCTGGTAGCGGAGGCGAATATCATTATAAAAAGGGCACTCAAACATATGCATTTCATCCTCAGTTTTTGGAACCCACACATTTGACAGTGTCTCATTGAGCGAGGGATGTGTGCTCTATCCACCACCCTCATTCTTTCTGTGTTCAGCCAATGGGAACCCATTCTAAACTGTGCTATAGAACGAATCTGATCCTGCTTATGTAAGGCGGATGTAAAGGGAATCAAGCCATTCTCATCATTGCTGTTGGCTGCGAACCATTTTTGGTATCGGAGGCGTTTAAAGCCAACCCTTCTCTCATCAGGGATGTCTCTAACTGCATTGGTGTCACTTGGGTACTTAAACCTCCATGACTCAAAAACTTCAGACATAATACCTTCGACATCGACAGCCTCCAAAATGTTGATGTTTTTACTGGATCCTAGCTTGTGGAGAGCACAACGCAAGTCATGAACCCAGCCAGTGTTGGAGTCAAAAGATTCCTCAAGAGCCATTCTAATGAGATCCTCAGGTTCTTTATGTATGGTCTTGTTCCAGAAGCGCAAAGCTTGTTTAAGCCAAGCAAAACACAACGGGGTTCTACCCAGCTCTTCCATGATAATATTAGATGTAGTAGATTGGCAAACACCCAACATTTGTTTAAGTATACCTCTATGCCATTTCTCACAAGCATGGTCATTTGAGATAAGTGTGTTGTTCAGAATAGAAGGAGCCCACACCTCACAGCCAAAATTCAGGATAGGTTGTACAAGAGAATCAAACAGGTGGGTGAGAATATCAATATTGTATATCTCCATAGTATGGCATCGCCTACGAAGCATGTGGTGTGCCTTTTGGGCCTTAGTGAGCATCCTAGAAAAAAGCAGCTTTTGCACGATTGCTTGAGTCACCATCCACAAAGAGGGATCCCAAGTAGATAAAAGATAACTTTGAAGAAAGTTGTGCTCCATCATAGACAAATTTGTAATCAGGATCCATGCGGGCCTCATCACAGAATTGTTTGTTGAAAACGACAATCTCAGTTTTCTTTATATTCACAGCCATCTTAGTAGCCTCGCAGAAATCTCTCAGGCAGTCAAGCATCGCTTGCATATCTGCGGGGATTCTGCCATTATAGCTAGGTCATCAGCATAAAGTAACAGTTGCAGAATCTTTCCCCTAAAGCTCAGCCCCTACATTTGGGAGCTTGGATTGGAGGAACGATTCAATTCTATCAATGAACAGACCGAATAGGAGTGGGGATAGGGGGTCTCCTTGTTTAACTCCTACAAGGGATGGAAAGGAGGATCCAATGTCCCCATGTAGGCGAACTTGGAAAACAACATGCTTATACATGGACTTCAGAATACTGAGATAGGGGTCCTTGACTCCTAGCCTTGCTAAGCAATCCCATAGCAAGTCTCTGTTGACCCAATCATAAGCCTTCTTGAAATCAACAAAAGCCACAAAGAGTGGTTTTTTCTTTTCTCTATATTTATCTACAATATGGTTAAGAATGAATGATGCATCTGCAGTACCCCTACCACTTCTAAATCCATATTGGCCAGCGGCTCTGAGGTTGAATTCTTCTGACCAATCATCTAGTCTACGTAGCATGCAAAGGGAGAAGATCTTTCCTATGGAGTTGCTCACCGCAAGACCTCGATAGTTGTCCTTGTCATACACACTGCCTTTGGATTTGGGTACGGGTACCAAGGCAGCTGCAGCCCATTGGCTAGGGTAAGAAGTCTTCCAGATGAGATTAAACAGGTTAGTCATAGCTTGTACAAATCGGGAGTTGGCCTCATGGAAGCAAATCTGTACCATTCTGCAGGGATACCATCTACCCCGGGGGAGGAGTTTTTCCGTAGGGATTGGAGAACAGAAAACACCTCCTGGGTGGTAAAGTCTTGACATAACCATGTTGGTGCGGCCTCTATCTGAGGTCCATCAGCTTGAGGGACAAAGTCCCTAGCATCCAGACTTGGATCAATACCTACTTGCACATCAAAGAGGTCTGCAAAATAATCAGTCCAATCATGAATTGTGATATCTGCCGTAGTGGCCTTGTTAGGCTCACGCACGTCTTTCCAAAAACTTTTCGGATCATGCCGAAGATTCGTATGAAGGTTCTCCATGCGTGTTTCTAGCCACTTCCTCTTCTTTCTTCTGATAATCCTCTTGTACTCCTTGTGCATAGAACCAGCCAAGTCAGAGCTAGAGCCATGTTGATGTTCTGCTTGGCTTGCTGCCTGTCTAGCACGATTGCATTCATCATCATACCATGCGTTCACGGGCCCGTGCTTACGCTTAGCTACAGGTTTGTGACATGGTGTGCATTTGCTTATGGCTAGTTCAATAGCACTAGCAATCCCCTTCTCTGAATCTTCCATAGATGAGCTATGGAGTGCATTGTCAAGTAATCGGTTAACGTCTGGATCACGCTTAATTGTGTGTGCATACATCTGGACATAGTTGTCTTTCCATTTCAGTTTGGGCGAAGGTTTACCACCAGCAGGTGTACTAATAGTAGCTTGAGAAGGCCTAAGGGCAGCATCTGGTATGTGGAGTGTGATAGGCATGTGGTCAAACTTTCCACCCCCGGGCCTGAGAGGGCAGTCATGCTTGGGAGCCACACTAAACTTGACTCCTGGGGTGTTGAGAAGACTAGGGGCGGCTAGCGCATAATCAATGACAGATTTCTTGTCCATGCCATCTGCAAAGAAGGTATGTGCACCTTGCATATCACCTTCTGTTCTACCGTTAAGGATGATAAGACCAGTTGATGATGATGATGGCAGAGGATAACATGATAAGACCAGTTGATGATGATGATGATGATGATGATGATGATGATGATGATGATGATGATGATGATGATGATGATGATGATGATGATGATGATGATGATGATGATGATGATGATGATGATGATGATGATGATGATGATGATGATGATGGCAGTTGATGATGGCAGAGGATAACATGATAAGACCAGTTGATGATGATGATGGCAGAGGATAACATCATTGCCGGCCAGGAACTCCAGGGCATCTGCATCCCAGCCGAACCTGAAGAGCCAAAGCTGAGCGCCAAAGCTGAAGAGACCAACCACAGCGTAGTGGGTGAGTTTGGGAAGAAAACAAGCATACGCGAACAGAGTTATTTAAGCGTAATTTAAGCATATTTAAGCGTTACTTAAGCATATTTAAGCGTTACTTAAGCATATTTAAGCGTTAGTTAAGCATATTTAAGCGTTATTGTATAGGCCCCTGTGTTATTTAAGGGCGACCACAGCGCTGCCCTTCAGGGGCCATGGGCTGCACGCATAATATGCTACAATATTTGCTTTTACCCCACTTCAAAAAATCACAAGGCTTAAGACCAACTACATTTTGTTACTAGCAGGTAATGTGCACACACCCTTTGGAGTTTTGGATGGAGACAAACAGATGTGTGTAGGCCCCTGTGTTATTTATGGGCGGCCCCAGCACCACCCTTGAAGGGACATGGGCTGCCCGTATAATTACCGAATAATAAGACTTTGGGAAGAAAACAAGCAGACGCGAACACTGTTATTTATAGGGATCGGCATATCATATGATTTTGACCAAAGGCAAGTATGATATCATATGATTTCATACAAATTGCATCATATGATATCGTATTTAAATTGTAACTTAAGCCTAGTCAGACTGCCGGCATCATATGATGACATGATATCATATGATATCATATTGCCTATCCCTAGTTATTTATGGGCGGCCCCAGCACCACCCTTGAGGGGACATGGGCTGCCCGTATAATGACCGAATAATAAAACTTTGAGAAGAAAACAAGCAGACGCGAACAGTGTTATTTAAGCGTTATTTAAGGGCGGCCCCAGCGCCACCCTTCAGGGGTCATGGGCTGCCCGTATAATAACCTACACAATTTGCTTTTAACCCACTTAATAAATCAGAAGACTTCAGACCGACTACAGTTTATGAGCAGGTGACGTGTACACACCCTAAGCCCATGCATACCTCCCCCTCCCCCCCCCCCCCCCCCCCCCCCCAACACACACACACACAAACACACACAAATCCCATGCATACCCCATACACACCTATGTACACAAACACTAAGACCATGCATACCCCACACACACCTACACCCCCCACACACAAACGCACACAAAGCCCATGCATACCCCACACCCACCTACGTACACAAACACTAAGCCCGTGCATACCCCCCGCACACACGAACACACACAAATCCCATGCCTACCCCCCCACACACCTACGCACACAAACACTAAGCCCCTGCTTACCCCCACAAACCTACACCCCCCCAAACGCACATACACATGAACACATACAAAGCCCATGCATACCCCACACACACCTATGTACACAAACACTAAGCCCGTGCTTACCCCCCACACACACATCTACCCCCCCACCCCCCCCACACACAAACACACACTGATCCCATGCATACGCCACACACAACTACATACACAAACACAAATCCCATGCATACCCCCCACACAATTACACCCCCCCACACAAACACACACACAAATCCCATGCGTACCCCACACAGCCTTGCATACACTAACATAGGAACTTGAAATTGGTAGCATATCTTCAGCCAGCAATTTAGCTATGGCAGTCAAGGCGTATGTGGCAATCAAAGCGAGTGCGGCAGTCAAGGAACGGAAGTTGGTGGCATAGCTTCAGCCAGCAATATAGCTGTGGCAGTCAAGGCGTATGTGGCAGTCAAGGCGTGTGTGGCAGTCAAGGCGTATGTGGTAGTCAAGAAAAAATTACCAGGAAAATGTAGAAAATACGGGGGAAAAAACATTTTTTGGTAATAACATTTTTCCCAGCGTGGAAGTTAGGCTTGCAGCTTTGGTCTTGGCTTTGCTTGGCTTTGGTCTTGACTTCACCTTCACCTTTAACCTTCAACCCCATTTATCTATCCATTAACATTGTTTAATTTATGCGTAGGTGTTGATTCAAAATTCACTTCCGAGGTTGACGCAGTCGGCAGACGTTCTTTGGGAGCAAAATGGAATGATTACCAGTGCGTGCCAAGCTTCAATTTTGATGGGAGATCTTTAGTGACCATCATTAATGGAGGAAATACTGAATGCGCGAGCAAGTATAGGGATGAGATTGATGGGTGCTCATCACCAGTATGGTCCCCCTTCCAACATGCATACGGACCTGCATGCAACAACCATGATTCGTGTTATGCATGGGCATACATGAATGGTGAGGGACGAAGACTTGCGACCCGATTACGATGTGACGCGAGATACCTTAGAGACCTGAAGTCAGCTTGCGACTGGAACCACTGTGCTTGGTGGCAGATAGCAATAGGCGAATGCAGATTGTGCTACGTGAATGCTGGTGTCTGGTATACAGCAGTTGTTATCGCTCAAGGACAAAATCAGAACCGCCAGGGAGCCTATAGAGGATTTCTGTACAAACTGTACCGCCCATGGGACTGGCGCATGATCGGTACCGTGAACTACATGATCTCGTTCCGGAGGACTCCGGGTCCTATTAGGAGCCAGATGCATGGGATGTGTCTACATGCAACTAAACCCAACGACTACCTGCGCATGAGGGACTGCAATTGGGGGTCTTATGAGCAAAATTGGGATAGGGGGAATGATGACAGTCTGCACATCCAATCCACAAGTAAATATTGCATTAGTGCTGCTAGTGCTACGGCTGGAGCTATTGTCTGGTCTCGTCCGTGCGATGGGAATAATGCAAACCAAAGGTGGGTATATGATGAATACCAAAGGCTGCGACTTGATGCAAACATGAATTTGTGCCTTGATATCAATCGTGCATCTCGGGAGAACTGGGCAGAGTTAATAGTTTCGTATTGCCATGGAAATCCTAATCAGCAGTGGTCGATGTGAGAGCTTGCTGTAATGGAACCTCCCTCCGTGTGTATATGGGCCCACCCAGACTCCTGGCGTCCCGGACTCCCAGACCCCGGACTCCCCATCCACCCAGACTGCTGCTATCCCGGACTCCCAGATCCCAGCAGTGCGTGGTCAATGTGATAGCTTGCTACTTTTTAGTGCCATGGAAATCTGAACCAGCAGTGGTCGATGTGAAAGATAACTAAATAAATAGCAGGTAAATAGTACGCCCTTTTACAAGGCGCGGGGTTGATGAGAGGCACTCGGGGAAGTCGACAGATCGCTAAATGCGTACGAGCGCAGCGGAATGCACGAGGAAAGCACGCGGAACGCACGTGGGGTCCTCGATTAGTCATAGCTAGTTAATGACTAATCACTTCTAAGCCCTATACCCGCGTCGCCTGTAGCTCGGAATCCTGAGACATTTCGCCTACATTTAGCCAAGGCGGATTGTCGTCGAAATGTCTCAGACTTCTGAGACATTTCGCCTGCACCTCGCCACGCACGGCGGCTTGTGCACGTAAATGAGGCGAAAAGTACGTTATTTTGAGACATTTCGCCTGTACTTCGCCTGCAGGGCGGTTTGGGCACTTTCAGGAATATTTTCCAGGAGCATTCCTCAATTACACCAGGATTCGAGAAGATAGATTACATACATAATAAACTATGCATCCATTAACCTATTGATCTACCTATTTATCTATGTAAGCATCCTTACACATGTACATCCACTACAGCCCATATATTCCCTATATATCCATTAACCATAGATAGAAAGCGAGCAAAAGACGACGAGCAGCCAAATTGCTGGCTGGAACCATGTAGCTAATTAAGTTCAAGTACAAGTATATACGCAGCCTGCAGGCAGCTATCTATTTGTCTACTTATGAAAACATAGGCCTATATATCCACCAAGAAGAAACGTCCAATCAAAGCTATACATCTATATATCTTCACTGATTATATTTTATATTTCCATCTTCAGCATGTGTAGTTCCTTCGTGGCAACAATCTTCATCGCAGCTGTAGCATTTCCATCCATCATTTTGCCCTGTAAGACATGCATAGCAGGGCATGCGTTAGAGAGCAACCAAGGGCAGGGTTAATGGCAAGGGGCAGGACGGTGCGGTGATGAGCAGAGCATGGCATGTGTTACATAGCAACCAATGGCAGGGAGCATGGCAAGGGGCAGGCATGTGCGAAACAGAGCAGAGCAGGCATTATAGTGCAATGAATGGCAGGGAGCACGGTAAGGGGCATGAATGCGATAAGCAGATCAGGGCATGTGTTAGAGAGCAAAGCAGGGAAGGGAGCAAAGTACGCCTGGAAAGTGATGATAAGAGAAGGGCATGCGTTCAAGAGGAAGGAAGGGAAGGGAGCAAGGCAAGGGGCAGGACCACAGTGATGAGCATAGTAATGCATGCATTTGAGAACCAAGAGCATGGATAATGGCAATTGCCAGTATCCCTGCCCCTCTTTGCTCTCTAACGCCTGCCATGCTCGGCTCATCACTGTCGTCCTGCCCCTCGCCATTATCCCTGCCCCTCATTGCTCTCTAACACCCGCCTTGCTCTGCTCATCACTATCGTCCTGCCCATTGACATTATCCCTGCCCCTTTTTACTCTCTAACGCCTGCCCTGCTCTGCTCATCACTGTCGTCTTGCCCCTTGCCATTATCCCTGCCCCTCTTTGCTCTCTAACACCTGCCCTGCTCTGCTCATCACTGTCGTCCTGCCCCTTGACATTATCCCTGCCCCTTTTTACTCTCTAACGCCTGCCCTGCTCTGCTCATCACTGTCGTCTTGTCCTTTGCCATTATCCCTGGCCCTCTCTGCTCTCTATCACCTGCTCTGCTCTGATCATTAAGTGTCCTGCCCCTTGCCATCATCCCTGCCCCTCTTTGCTCTCTAAACCTGCTCTGCTCTGCTCATCACTGTCATCTTGCCACTCGCCATTATCCCTGCGCCTCTTTGCACTCTAACGCCTGCCCTGCTCTGCTCATCACTGTCGTCCTGCCCCTCGCCATTATCACTGCCAGCCAGTTTGTATTCACGAGAGTAAGAAGGGGCAGGGATAATGGCAAGGGGCAGGACGACAGTGATGAGCAGAGCAGGGCAGGCGTTCGAGAGCAAAGATGGGCAGGGATAATGGCAAGGGGCAGGACGACAGTGATGAGCAGAGCAGAGCAGGCGTTCGAGAGCAAAGAGGGTCAGGGATAATGGCAAAGGACAGGACGACAGTGATGAGCAGGGCAGGGCAGGCGTTAGAGAGTAAAGAGGGGCAGAGATAATGGTAAGGGGCAGGACGACAGTGATGAGCAGAGAAAAGCAGGCATTAGAGAGCAAAGAGGGGCGGGGATAATGGCAAGGGGCAAGACGACAGTGATGAGCAGAGAAAAGCAGGCGTTGGAGAGCAAAGAGGGGCAGGGATAATGGCAAGGGCAGGACGACAGTGATGAACAAGGCAGGGCAGGCGTTAGAGAGCAAAGAGGGGCAGGGATATTGGCGAGGGGCTAGATGACAGTGATGAGCAGAGAAGGGAAGGCGTTAGAGAGCAAAGAGGGGCAGGGATAATGGCGAGGGGCAGGACGACAGTGTTGAGCAGAGCAGGGCAGGCGTTAGAGAGCGAAGAGGGGCAGGGATAATGGCAAGGGGCATGACGACGGTGATGAACAAGGCAGGGCAGGCGTTAGAGAGCAAAGAGGGGCAGGGATAATGGAAAGGGCAAGAAGACAGTGATGAGCAGAGCAGGCCAGACGTTAGAGAGCAAGGAGGGGCAGGGATAATGGCAAAGGGCTAGATGACAGTGATGAGCAGAGCAGGGCGGGTGTTAGAGAGCAAGGAAGGCAGAGAGCACGGATAGGGTAGGATGGTGATTAGCTTGGCATGGCCTGCGTTACAGAGCAATGAAGGGCAGGGAGGATGGCAAGGGGCAGGACAGTGACGTGCAGAGCAGGGTATGCGTTAGAGATCAATGAAGGGCAGTACAGAGGCATAGTACAGATGCAGTTACAGAGACGATGGCAGAGACAGTGACACAAACATAGACAGATGCACGTGGGCACCACCTAGGCATGAATCAAGACATAATTCGCTATGCCACACAATTGTTGCGAAACCGCACCTACAAGCAAGCTTCACTTATCACTTACGTTGTTGTCCAAAAGCCTTATGTGACAGTGGAACATCAGAACTGGGGAGGAAGACAGAGCAATGGTCCCTGCAAATACAGAATGCAGGCATAGTTAAATTAAGTAGCACCCTTTACTTCTTATTTGATGATAGTTTAAAAGCCCCTTGTCTTGTGTCAACAATGGCCAAGCGCTCAAGCAGACTGACAAGCAAGTATTCATGCGTGCAACAGATAGGCATGCAAGCAACCAAGCCACTTTCCCATGGGCTGAACACTCTATGCCTAGCACCTCCAAGCTGCAGTCACCATCCAGATAGTCAGCCAATCAGTCACCAGGGAGGAAGACAGAAAGGCAGGCATACAGACATGAATGCACAAAAGGAGGCATGCAAGCAGGTGGACACTATTTAGGCATGTGATCAAGTCAGAATTCCCTAGGCCAAATTGTTGTGAAACCCAACCTACAAGCAACCTTCAGACCCCTACCAGACAGAGCATGGGTCCCTGCAAAAATGAAGGGCGGGCATAGTTACATTTATTGACACCCTTTGTGTTGTTTTTGCGCATTGGTAGGGAGATCCCCCTGAAAGTCGAACCTGCCCTAAGCTTAGGTACCTGAACCTCAGGTCCTACCCCAGCCTTGCATTGTCCACACTTGCCTGAGTTTACCATGCAGAAGGATCTGGAAGACCGAGGCATAAAGACAAGGTTGGACTGTCACCAACACCCAGCAAAGCAAGGAGAACCAGTATCCACCACAACACAAGAGGCAACATGCCAAGACTGCCACAACCACTAGGAGTGAACCAAATGTGAAGATGCATGCCATAGACATGGGTCTAGTGCGTCAGCCAAATAGACACAGTGCTGCCACCATCTATCATGCAGGGTCTCAAGGGATAATTGCCACGCATGATCTCCTGATACAATGCTCAAGGGCACCATGCAGCCAGGGCAGTGCATGATCCAACTAGAGTGTAAGGCCCGTGTCCTTTAAAGCTCTACTCAGGCCCAGGAGAGAACAGGTGGAAGTATGACTCACATAAGAGTTGGGAGCAAGTTGTCCCAGCATCCTACTTTGCACAGTGCCAACTAATCATGCTGCCACCCCAAGCTGAAGTCATGCTCCTGGTACAGCAGACTCCACATACCACCATATTTGACCGTGTACAGAGCAACGTCGAGTGGGCTGCCGAAATGCTGCAATTTATGCAGCTTATTCATGCGGTGGCAGTACAGCAGCGCCGACCGGGCTTCCTGTTAAGGAGTTTGACGACGCAAGGGCCGCTGGCTGCAAGATACCATGCCTCCAGCACTGACAACCTACACAGGTCTAGCATAGACGGATCGGTTGCGAGAATTAGCGGCACCGATGTAAGGGAATTTTGTGTAGGAGATAGGATCAGAGCATTTGTCAAATTTCAAAAACAATCTGACGCACTACTTTGCGCTTGTCCACGCGGAAGGCGGAAGAGGGCGTTGCGCAGTAATAATGAAAAGAAAGTTGGAAAGAAAGGAGGGAATAAAGCAGGACGCCAGAAATATCAAGTAGCAACAAACACATGCTTTGTGCGAGGGAGGGAAGAATATGAGGTAGGAGTACGAGAGGTAGAAGGTTGGCGTGGCTAACCTT
>CM039464.1:1952892-1985392 GCA_022414725.1 Microglena sp. YARC
TTTGGCATCTGGCATCTGGCATCTGGCATCTGGCCAGGTCAGTTCAAAATGGGTCAACGTGCAAATGCGCTCTGCAGCACTTCCTCGCGATTCAAACGCTGATTCCAGCGTTTATTCCGCTTCTTGCTGCTGCTGGTTGCCTTAGGAATATAGAAGATGAAGAGGAAGAAAATTGCGTGGCAGGGACGGTGCCCTGCTGCTGCGAATCCATCTTGGTGAAACTGTGCTATCAATGATGAGTGTCCGAGAAAGAAAGAAAGAAAGAATGTGGCACTCCAAAGCAGCGTGATTTTAAAGAGGTGCGCGCCAACTTCGTAACGTCACTATATATAATTCATCAACCGAATTTAAGCGCCCCTTAACTTTCTTTATAATAAGGGCGGGGGGGGGGGGGGGGGGGGGGGAGCGCCGTTGCACGAGCCGGTAATGGTTGGTTGGTCTTTAACCAGACGTTAACTATTTGTGTTTCCGATCAAACACCGGTTAGCGCCAAAAATAACGAATTTAACCGCCGCTTCAACCGGACCTTAGGTAATATACCAGTCAGTTATTAAATAGAAACAAGCTGTAGATCAGCTACAGCACACAATCAGAGGCCTGATTAGAGGCCTCTCTCAGCCCGTTTCTTTTAGCTGCGCAGTGGTCAGGGTTCTGTGGCCCAGGTCAGGCATTCTGGTCGACGGGCAGTGTTAGTCCATCGTGGGCCCTGCCTGGCAAAACCATTTCAATAGCGGCGACAGAGCAGCTGCCGGCAGTACGCTAGCTGTAGGGCAGTACGCTGAGATGTAGCGCAGTTTGAATCAAGCGCAGGGCGCTGGAAAGTACTTGCACCTGCCTGAAGGCTTGGGGGCAAGCACGCCGGGTTGTTGGACGACATCATAGCGAAGCCAGGAGATTGCAGGCGATGGGCGGACTCATGGGGATTGAAAGAAAAACACAAATTGGCTGGAGAAAAGGTAGATATTTACGCACAAGGGGAAGCAAGCTCCCGACCAATTGAGAAAGCAGAGCTTTGTAGAATATTCTAAACGGAAAGGATGTAGCATTAATTCAATAGGGACGATTCAAACGGGCAGCAGCAGCGGGGCAGGGGGTCGTTGCCGTGCAGTGCCGTTCTATTGTGACAACCTGGCAATTCCCACTGCTCTGCGCGATTTCGCCTTTTTAGTTCCTCGTCAAAATTGGCAATTCCACTGGCCCTAATACCCCATAATCATAAACGGCCGTTAGCTGATGACGTCACCTTCCCACGAGGCGGGCAGATTATTAAAATAGAAACAACAGCGCATGTGTCAGGACCCTAACCTAACGACCTCGCGCAGCTAAAGAAAATTTAAAAAATATAGAAACGGGCTGTCAGAGGCCTCTCTGTAGAGGTCCAAGCGAAGGACGCGGGAAGGCGAGTCGTAGTACGACAGCAGTTGGAAGTCGTCTGTATAGCGATTGTAGGCCAGGCTGGGCGGCAGCCAGATCAAGGATTCTGCATACAGGGCCAGAAACTGCGCCCTACTGGCGGCAGCTGCGCGTACTGCCGGCAATACCGGCCACCTGCCCTCACCTGTCACCACTTTTGAATGAAATAGCATTTTTCCTTTGGAGAAGCATTATTCTCGAAAATTGTGAAGTGACAGAGCAACAGGTGGGTCCAGCCACGGACTGTCTTATATGACTGTCCTCCCTCCAATGACCATTCCCTCGGAACCCTCGGATCGGTAATCTCCAACCCACGGAATCCCCACGGAATCTCATCAGATCTTGGATTCTTCAACCATCCTTCGGATTTCCCTCCGCTCGGCTCAAACCCGTTACCCGTTACCCGTTATGCACATTCATGCTCTCCCGCAGGTCTCCCAAGATGGCAACGGCGTATTGGACCCAATTTCGAAGCTTTGTTCTGAGCCTCTTCATATTATGCGCGCTGTCCAAAGCACCCTCCGCGAAAGCAGGTGAGCCTATCCGCCACACCCCTTAGTAGGGTCCTCATGACCAGTCGAGTCCTTCCCCCGCTTCCCACTGCCCAACCCCCGCCCCCCCAACCCCCCACCGCCAACCCGCACCAGATTCTCTCAAGCCCCCACGGCCACCTACGGCTAAAAAATAGCACAGCGCCAATCGCCATCAAATCGTGTCGTCAATCACATTGCTTGGTGTTGAATTGTCAGGAATTGTGCTAGTCTTTAGCTTGTTCTAATCATTCTCCATCCATACCATTAATAACACCACGCCGAAGTGCGTCTCTTCTTTCCTACCTTCCGCCGATTGAGGCGGACTTCCATAGATCTCGGTATTGCCCCAACTCGGGACCATCAGTATACGTCCATGCTCGGAGAAGAGCGATACTAGTCGACTAGAGTCACAGCTGTGAAGCAAATACGATTTTGGATGTGAATGGATCTCATGATCAGTCTAGTCCTTCCCACCGCCCAGCATCCAACCCCGCACCGCATTCCAGATCCGGACCATCTACATAGCATGCTACCCTACCCTTCGCCCCTCCATCATGGTTGTGCCATTCGCGACCGCGAAAGGTTTCGGTTTCTCGTTTTCGATTTCGGACTGTTTTTTGAAGGTCGTTCGGTTGCATTCGGCTGTGCTGTAACTTCGAAACCTTTCAGGTTAATGATACAATTTATATGTCAAGATTGTTCCCCACTGTCAGGACGTCCGGGTGGATGCAGAACATGGCTGCTTCATTTTCAAGTTATGCATGTGCACTTTGGTGCTCCTACTGTAGGAACGTGGTCTAGCCCCATCAAACTAGCCTTGCACTGTCCAACCCACCTACCATGCCCTGCCTTGTCGTGTTGTATGGTGTTTGCTGCTGTAGTAAATGCTGATGCCGATGTTGTTCTGCTGCCTCTGCAGATATTTCAGACTACTTGGTGTACGAAGACAAAGCCTGTCGCATAATGAAGGGTAATGCGCTCAACATGGGGGACCAAGAGGACTTCCGGGTGGAAGAAGGCTCTAGCCAGGAAAAGTGCTTTCAGTATTGCGCAACAACATCTGGCTGCACCGGAGTAGAACACAACCCCACCAGCCAGCGATGCGAAATCTGGACCAGTCCTATTACAGACACTGCTCCAGTTACTGGCTATGACTGCTACATCAGAAAGCCCCAGATGGCTGTTAATATCGTTTTCTCAGGTTTGTACAGCCAGGGTTGTTCAATTCAGTCCGAATGCACCAACATACCGTACGCCACTGCATTCGGTGAAAATCACAGTAAATATGAAATGTTATATGCCCCCTTACTTAATATGTTTGCCACAGCCACGGTCATTGGGCAAGCCTGCAAGACAAAGAAGAACACCGGAGACGTGGCAATACAAGGGGGTGGGGTGCTTCCATGCCCCTTGCCTTGACCCTTGCCTTGACCCTTGCCTTGCGATGCCCCTTGCCTTGCCTTTCTCCCTGCTATGCCCATCGTCATGCCCCTAGCCTTGCCTTGCTCCTTGCCTTGCCCCTTGCCTTGCCATGCCCCTTGCCTTGCCCCCTGCCTTGCCTTGCCCCCTGCTATGCTCAATGCCATGCCCCCTGCCTTGCCTTGCCGCATGCCATGCCCATTGCCATGCCCCTTGCCTTGCCGGATGCTATGCCCATTGTCATGCCCCTTGCCTTGCCCCCTGCCTTGCCTTGCTGCATGCTATGCCATTGCCTTGCCCCTTGCCTTGCCCCCTGCCTTGCCCTGCCCCTACTATGCCCATTGCCATGCCCCCTGCCTTGCCTTGCCCCCTGCTATGCCCCTTGCCTTGCAATGCTCCTTTCCTTGCCCCTTGCCTTGCCTTGTGATGCCCCTAGCCTTCCCCCTTGCCTTGCCTTGCCCCATGCTATGCCCCTTGCCTTGCCTTGCGATGCCCCTTGCCTTGCCCCTTTCCTTGCCCCTTTCCTTGCGATGCCCCTTGCCTTGCCCCTTTCCTGGCCCCTTGCCTTGCCCCTTGCCTTGCCCCTTTCCTGGCCCCTTGCCTTTCCCCCTGCTATGCCCATCGCCTTGCCCCTTGCCTAGCCCCTTGCCTTGCCTCGAGATGCCCCTTGCCTTGCCTTGCGATGCTCCTTGCCTGGCCCCTTGCCTGGCCCCTTGCCTTGCCTTGAGATGCCCCTTGCCTTGCCCCCTGCCTGGCCCCTTGCCTTGCCTTGAGATGCCCCTTGCCTTGCCGCTTGACTTGCCCCTGCCTTGCCTTGCCCCCTGCCTTGCCCCTTGCCTGGCCCTTGAGATGCCCCTTGCCTTGCCCTTTGCCTTGCCCCCTGCCTGGCCCCTTGCCTTGCCCCTTTCCTGGCCCCTTGCCTTTCCCCCTGCTATGCCCATCGCCTTGCCCCTTGCCTAGCCCCTGCCTTGCCTCGAGATGCCCTTGCCTTGCCTTGCGATGCTCCTTGCCTGGCCCCTTACCTGGCCCTTGCCTTGCCTTGAGATGCCCCTTGCCTTGCCCCCTGCCTGGCCCCTTGCCTTGCCTTGAGATGCCCCTTGCCTTGCCGCTTGACTTGCCCCCTGCTTGCCTTGCCCCCTGCCTTGCCCCTTGCCTGCCCTTGAGATGCCCCTTGCCTTGCCCTCTGCCTTGCCCCCTGCCTGGCCCCTTGCCTTTCCCCTTTCCTGGCCCCTTGCCTTGCCCCCTGCTATGCCCATCGCCTTGCCTCTTTCCTGGCCCCTTGCCTGGCCCCTTGCCTTGCTCTTGAGATGCCCCTTGCTCTGTTCCTTGTCTTGACCCTTGAGATGCCCCTTGCCTTGCCCTTTGCCTTGCCCCTTGCCTTGCCCTTGAGATTTTCCTTGCCTTGCCCCTTGCCTTGCCCCTGCCTTGCCCCTTCCCCTTGGGATGCCCCTTGCCTTGCCCCTTACCTTGCCCCCTGCCTTACCCCTTGCCTTGCCATTGAGATGTCCCTTGAGATGCCCCTTGCCTGGCTCCTTGCCTTGCCCTTGATATGCCCCTTGCCTTGCCCCTTGCCTTGCCACCTGCCTTGCCCCTTGCCTTACCGACTTTTGAGATGCCCCGTGCCTTGCCCTTTGCCTTGCCCCCTGCATTGCCCCTTGCATTGCCCTTGAGATGCCCCTTGCCCTTTGCCTTTCCCCTTGCCTGGCCCCTTGTCTTGGCCCTTGCCTTGCCCCTTGAGGTGCCCCTTGCCTTGCCCCCTGCCTTGCCCCCTGCATTGCCCCTTGCCTGGCTACTTGCCTTGCCCCTTGCCTTCCCCCTTGCCTTGCCCTTGAGATGCCCCTTGCCTTGCCCCCTGCCTTGACCCTTGCCTTGACCCTTGCCTTGCCCCCTGCATTGCCCCTTGCCTTGCCCCCTGCCTTGCCCCTTGCCTGGCCCCTGGCCTGGCCCCGTGCCCATCCCCGACTTTTATATCTGCCACAGCCACTGCCAATGGCCAAGCCTGCAAGACCAAGAATAACACAGGAGCAGTGGCTCTTATCTCTGGTTTTGAATTTGAAGAACACTGGAGACGTGACTCTTATCTAGGGTAGTGAATATCATATACCCCTTACTTTCTATGTCTGCCACAGCTACTGTCATTGGCCAAGCCTGCAAGACCAAGATGAACACAGGAGCAGTGGCTCTTATCTCTGATTCTGAATATGAAGGACACCGTAGACATGACTCTTATCTCCTGGACTAAATATCATATACCCCTTGCTTCTCATGTCTGCCACAGCCACTGTCATTGGTCAAGCCTGCAAGACCAAGATGAACACCAGAGGCGTGGCTCTTATCTCTGGTTTTGAATATGAAGGACACCGGAGACATGAATCTCTTCTCGTGTACTAAATATCATATACCCCTTACTTCTCATGTCTGCCACAGCCACTGTCATTGGTCAAGCCTGCAAGACCAAGAAGAACACTGGAGACGTGGCTCTTATCTCTGGTACTGAGGGCACTGCATTCAAGTTGTTCGCCATCAACCTCGAGGGCTGCCTTCTGAAGTGTGGGGCTACAGCAGGCTGCACTGGTATCTCACACAACCCTAATACTGCACGGTGTGAGGTTTGGATCGTACCTATTCTCGGCACGGAGGTGGCGGTTGGATTCACCTGCTCCAGCATTCACCCCATAGGTAGGGCACTGGCAAGAAATTGTGTGTGGATGAAGCACATGGCACGCGCGCTAGCTTTTAGAACCCGACTGCGCGTGCCCCCCCCCCCCCCCCCCCCCTCCCAACCACCACCAACAACCACCAACAACAATCAGTAGCCCCCACGTCTTAACACCCAGCCCTGATAATGCCTACCCTTCACCAGTTCCAGCATACACCCCATAGGTAGGGCACTGGCAGGAAACTGTAGGGAGACTATGTCTGCTATGGTGACTTTCCCCAGCTGCGGCGTACGCGAGGTTGTTTTTAGGGCACTGCATGAAGCACTCCCCCACTTGTATTTAGGGACCGGCATATCATATAATGTTGGCCAAAGGTGAGATTGATATCACATGATAGATATCATACAATTACATTATATGAAACTGTATTCAAATGGTAACTTTAGCCTAGTTAACCTGCCGGCACCATTTACCAACACTAGGCTCAACAACAAGCAGAGCTATACACGCAAGCAGAACCTGAATTAGCCCGAACTAGCCTAAAATAACCTGAAACAGCCCGAAATAGCCTGAATTAGCCTTTACAAATGTGTAAGCAAGCAGAACTAAACACGCATGCCAAACATACGCGCATGCTACAGTGCAAATACAAAAATCCCATTACCCTGCAACCTGCAGAAACGTACTCAGTCGCCACCTCTAAAACATGTGAAGACTGGGGTCTTGCTGGCATTTACGATAAAAATGAGTGTGTGAAGGCCATCGACGCCACTCCCTACTCCATGAGTTCCGGGCCTCATGAGGGGGGCAGTGGTGTAGTGGATCGATGCTCTGTGAGATCTTATCTCGGGGCTCTATCACTTATCCCGGCATTTCTCAACCCCAGTGGCACGTGTGTGGACGATTGCCTCTGCTCTGAGTCCCAGCCATGCATCTGCAAGGCTATCATCGTAAAAGGTAATAATGCGGCTGTTAAAACCGTTTAGGGGTACGTCACACTGCGTTTGTTTTGGTTGATTTAGCCTTTGCTTTTGGTTCGATTTTGGTCTGATTTTGGTCCCCACCAACCCCAAGGGCACGTGTGTGGAGGACTGCCTCTGCTCTGAGTCCCAGCCCTGCATCTGCAAGGCTATCATCATATAAGGTAGGGGACTGGAGGGTGACTCCTACTATGTCTGCCATGGTGACTTTCCCCAGCTGCGGCGTATGGGAGGGTCCCCTTAACACCACGCCCCCCCAGGCGTTGTTTTTAGGCCTGGACCAATGATGGTGTTGCCTCTGCTCTGAGTCCCAACCCTGCATCTGAAAGGCTATTATGGTAAAAGGTAGGGGGACTGGCAGTAAAAGGTGTGTGAATGAAGCGCTCCCCCTCTTCTATTGCTTCAGGCCTAGACCTGTTGACCATTGTTTAACCAACCTTAACCAACATCAACCAACCTTAACCATTTTTTAACCAACCTGCAGATGTCTACTATGTTATCAAGTCCGGACTATGTGAGGACAGCATGGGGCTTACTAGCATGTTCGTCGACGAACCTTAACCATTTTTAACAAGCATCAATGAACCTTAACCATTTAAAACCAATATTAACCATTTGTTACCCAACCTGATCCATTTGTAGACCAACCTTAACCAACCTTAACCATTTTTAACCAACCGGATCCATGTTTAACCAACCATAACAATTTTTAACTGACCTTCACATGTTTTAACCAACCTGCAGATGTATACTCCGTTATCAAGTCCGGAGTATGTGAGGACAGCATGGGGCTTACAAGCATCTATGACGACGATGAGTGCACTAAGGCCTTGGAGGACAAAGACTACTGGCCACTTGTCTGGGGTCCCTATGGGAGATTTCCTGACACAGTCGATGGCTGCTCCATCAGATTGGGGAACAATGCCTTCCGCAACGACAAGGGCCAGTGCAAGGTTGGGACAAGTACCCCAGATTGGATCCCAGGTGCGTTTTGTTTTTATTCTTTACTTAGTTAGTTTTGTAATTAGTTGTAGGAATTTCATCAAGGTGCAAGACAGGAACTCCAGTTTGGATCCCAGTCTTTTTTGTTTTACTTATGAAAGAAATTCCACCCTAGGAGCAGGAGTAAAAAAATAAAAAATCCCCCCACGCCTAAAAATCTGAGGAGGGCTGACCCCCCCCTCCCCCCCCCCCCCCCCCCCCCCCCCCTAAATGAGTTGCTAAGAATGACCTGAAAAGTAACTATAAATATCGCCATGATACATGCCAGTACAGCCCCATTATCAGAAAAGATCGATTGGCCTTACTGTAAATTGTGAGGCCTGGGCTACTCCGGCCTAGAAGGTTGGTTTCCCGACAAGAACCAGCGGCACCAAGGATTAACTTTACTACAAGGCCTAATGTAACCATCGCTTTCCTCACTCATTAGTAATGATAGCGCCTGGTGGGGTGTGGGATTAAAGGAGGTCTTACGGCGGTAGGGAACGGGCTGCTACTTTACCTGGACAAAGCTACCATGGCGGTTGACAGCGACCGCGGACACTGTGCTGACTCGTATCTCATTCTAAACAATTGGTCACATTCTTTCCCTCTATTAGTACAAAAGTGAATGAAGTGTTGGAATCACATGTTTTTTTCGAAGATGGTGAGCAGCCAAGAGTTGACTGGAAAACCTCGTAACAATTAAATTGTTTTCAGAATGTAAGAATGTAACTATATCCCGCAGCTGCTCTTCATTTCATAGCATTGATTTTCACAGCCCTGAATTTCCCAACCTTGACCTTTCACTTTTCTTCATTTTATTGCATTAAATTTTGAATTTGAATTTGTTTTTTTCTTAACTGAATTGAATTTGGATTTGGCCCTGAATAGCACTGCATTGATCTTTAAACTGTCTATTCGGCTTGTTATGCTCCCTGGTTCCATGGATATCACACAGGGGGGGGGGGGGGGGGGGGGGGGGGAAATTGGAAGATGGTGTGCAGCCCATAGTTGCCTGAAAACCCATGTAACAATCCTATCCAATTGAATCCAGGTGTCAACAGCCGTGTAGACTGCCTCTGCTCAGAGTTCCAGCTCTGTCTCTGCAAAGGTATGTTGTGTAGGAGGGGGGGGGGGGGGGGGGGGGGGGGGGTAGGTGTTTTGTGCACACACACACACACAGAATCACATACACACTGTTTGCAAAAATGTGTTTTGTAGGGGTAGGCAGAGTAGTATAACACTGTGTGCGTTGTCTGACACTTATATGTCCGTTCAATAAGCAGTGTTGCCACCTAAACCTAAACCTTGCCTCTGCAAAGGTGTGTTGTATAGGGCAGTTTAGTGTGTGTATGGATGTGTGTCTGTGTTAAAGTGTGCATGTGTTACAGTGTATGAGTTCCAGCCCTGCCTCTGCAAAGGTGTGTTGTATAGGGCAGTTTTGTGTGTGTATGGATGTGTGTCTGTGTTAAAGTGTGTATGTGTTCCAGCCCTGTCTCTGCAAAGGTGTGTTGTATAGGGCAGTTTTGGGTGTGTATGGATGTGTGTCTGTGTTAAAGTGGGTATGTGTTCCAGCCCTGCCTCAGCAAAGGTGTGTTGTGCATGGCAGTTTCTTTTTCAAATCTGGAAGTTTTTCTTTCTAGCTTTTTAGTTTCAAGCTTCCTCCCGGGAGTTTTAGTGATTGTTATTGCTTTTATAGCCTTTTATAGCTGTGAAAGGCCATGTAGAGCAAAAACAACATGTTATGTGTACAGTGAATATTTTTTATTCGTATACCGTAGTGAATATTTTGCCAAGCTAGCGACCGCTGCATATAGCAGGAGAAAAAGCCCTGTTGTAGGGGTAGGACGAGTAGCATAACACTGTGTGTGCATTGTCTGACTCTCACATGTCCATTCAGTCATGTCGCCCCTTTGTCCAAGTGCCTGTCTGTATGTTGTGTAGGGGTAGGTTTCAATGTTAGAGTTGTTACACAGTGAAGACTGAAGTAGAAGGAGGAGGCACACGATGAGTGCGCTTATATCAAAGACGGGAGTCTGCAGGAAGATCCTGCAGACCCGTGTAGGCCACAGCTAGCCTGTGGCCTAGTGGCAGGCAACTCGGGACCTGGAGGGACCAGGTACCGGTATGCATTATGCCGACTCAGTGTCCGACGTATATCGGACAATAACAGTAGGAGGAGTAGCATAACACCGTGTGTGCATTGTCTGACACTCACATGTCCATTCAGTTACGTCACCCCTTAGTCCAAGTTTTTTCTAAGGAATTGGTCATAAACATTAACTGACCAGCATGTAAATAGCTAATTATCATGAGCAACAACCACATACACTCAAACACACGCACTCACCCTCCACACACTCCACACCCACACCACTGCTCCATACAGATCCCCCCCCCACACACACACACACACAAACACACCACAGCTCCAGACAGACCACTCCACTCCACACCACACCACACCACTGCTCCATACAGAATAGCATGTAAATAGCTAACTATCGTGAGCAATCTGTTCACAGGTGAGATCATCAGGTCAAAGGTGTACACAGATCTTACCAGGGAGGGGGGGGGGGGCACAAAAAATATTTAATACTGCATGTTCAATATGGATAGAGAACTGCGAGCACATGTCGATACCGTCAGAATCATGTTGATACACCCAGGGGGGGGCCGAGATACGGGGTGGGTGGGGGGTCGTTTTTCCATGCAACTGACAACTTTATTCTTGCCCCACCACCACCACACACACACACACACACACACACACACAGGTGAGATCATCACGTCAAAGGTGTACACAGGCCTTACAGCATACAGCTGGCAGCAAGCCAAGGAGTTCTGCGTCTCCAAAGGAGCAGACTTGTGCAAAGCTGAGGCGTACTGCCCTGGAAGCCCTGGAAAGCCCCCTTCTATCTAGTACTCTATCCGTTGACAAGAAGGCTGACATTTGGAGCCCTACCTCTGATCAAGACAATGAGTGGGTGTCACTCACCGACAAATTCGGTGACAATCGCTTGTGCGCAACGCACTGCGCAAAATTTGGAGGTTGCCCATCATGGGGAACCAGCCCCAGCTTGAACAGCAACATAAAGGGGGCCATCATGTGTTGCTCCTCTGGTAAGAGACCTGTGTGGTGGTGGTGGACCTCTATATGACTGCGTTGGGGGACCTGTGACTGAGACCTGTGACCCCTCTGACTGAGACTGAGTGGGTGTGCCAACATGTGTTGCTCCTCTGGTAAGAGACCTTTGATGTGTACCAAGGTACTACATGCCGCGCGCTATTGCCCTCTAACGGGCAAGGATTTGGAGCCCCCCCCCCCCACACACACAGGCTAGGCCCACCCCCCGCCACCCCCCCCCCCAAGCCCAAGCCCCCCCCAGGCCAAGCCCTGACCCCCCCTGTAACGGGCAAGGATTTGGAGCCCGACAATTTTTAAACCCCCGTAGAGCTAAGGGAATGTAGTACCCTGATGTGTACATGCCATTGCCTTCCAGAAATGGCTTGAATCTATGGTTTATTGCCTTCCAGATAAGGCGTGGATCTGTGGTTTATTTCCTGACAGATAAGGAGCGGATCTGTAGTGTTTAGCCTGCCAGAGAAGGCAGGAATCTGCGGTCTATTGCCTGCACGATATGGCGTGGATATGTGGTCTATTGCCTGCACGAGATGGCATGGATCTGTGGTGTATTGCCTGCAAGCGATGGCGTGTATCTTTGGTGTATTACCTGCCAGATAAGGCGTGGATCTGTGGTGTGTAGTCTGCACGCGATGGCGTGTATCTGTGGTGTATTGCCTGCATGAGATGGCGTGGATCTGTGGTGTATTGCCTGCCAGATAAGGCGTGGATCTGTGGTGTGTAGTCTGCACGCGATGGCGTGTATCTGTGGTGTATTGCCTGCACGAGATGGCATGGATCTGTGGTGTATTGCCTGCCAGATAAGGCTCGGATCTGTTGTGTATTGCCTACCAGAGATGGTGCGGATTTGTGGTGTATTGCATGCCATATAAAGCAGGGATCTGTAGTGTATTGCCTGCCAGATAAGAAGTGAACCTGTAGTGTATTGCCTGCCAGATAAGGAGTGAACCTGTAGTGTATTGCCTGCCAGATAAGGAGTGGATATGTGGTGTATTGCCTGCCAGGTATGGGGTGGATCTTTGGTGTATTGCCTGCCAGATAAGGAATGGATCTTTGAAGTGTTGCCTGCCTGAGAAGGTGTGGATCTGTGGTGTATTTCCTGCCAGGTAAGGGGTGGATATGTGGTGTATTGCCTGCCAGGTAAGGGCTGGATATGTGGTGTATTGCCTGCCAGACAAGGCAGGGATCTGTGGTTAATTGCCTGCCAGGTAAGGGGTGGATATGTAGTGTATTGCCTGCCAGGTAAGGGCTGGATATGTGGTGTATTGCCTGCCAGATAAGGCAGGGATCTGTGGTGTATTGCTTGCCAGGTAAGGGATGGATATGTGGTGTATTGTCTGCTTGACAAGGTGTGGATATGTGGTGTATTGCCTGCCAGATAAGGAGTGGATATGTGGTGTATTGCCTGCCAGAGATGGTGTGGATCTGTGGTGTATTGCCTGACAGAAAATAATTGGAATGTAGGGTATTTCCTGCCAAATAAGGAGTGGATCTGTGGTGTATTGCCTGCCCCTTGGATCTCTCAACCCACCCTTACCGCAATCAGTATGTTGGAGCTCTAAACCTTCCCTTATCGCAATCAACCTGTTGGAGCTCTGAACCCACCCTACCGCAATCACAGGTCTTGGCAGTGAACCTAGCTGCAAACCTGGTGGAGCTATCTGGCTCTTAACCCACCCTTACCTCAACCACAGGTCTTGGCAGTGGACCTAGCTGCACACCTGGTGGAGCTATCTGGCTCTAAACCCACCCTTACCGCAACCACAGGTCTTGGCAGTGAACCTAGCTGCACACCCGGTGGAGCTATCTGGCTCTTAACCCACCCTTACCGCAACCACAGGTCTTGGCAGTGAACCTAGCTGCACACCTGGTGGAGCTATCTGGCTCTAAACCCACCCTTACCGCAACCACAGGTCTTGGCAGTGAACCTAGCTGCACACCTGGTGGAGCTATCTGGCTCTAAACCCACCCTTACCGCAACCACAGGTCTTGGCAGTGAACCTAGCTGCACACCTGGTGAAGCCTGCAGCACTGCTGAGGGTCCTGGTGCTTGTGCACCAGGCAGCGAGGCAGAGGGACCTGGAGCGTGCCTTGCGGGTGCTGCTTTTGAGGATGTTCCCGATATCCCAACCAGTGAGGTTGCTCAGGTTATGAGTTGGATCAAAGCCCAGGTCACCAACGTTAAGAATCCTTTCTGCTGGAAAGACTCCTACGGCCATGGAGTTGGAACTATTCCTGGACGTGTGGCGGACTGTCCCTCTGGCTACACTAACAATGGAGCCACATGCGGTCGCGGAGCTGACTCTATTTCGGCTGGTTCCTTGGTTGCTGATTGCCCCTCTGGCTACACAAACATGGGCCTTACCTGCTACAGGGGACCAAGCACTTATTCTAAGGGTTGCACAACTATCTTTAAAAAGTTTAGTTGCAGCTCTGGCTACACTGATAACGGCTGCTTTTGCGGCAGGGGAGCTAGCAGCCTGGGTCCAAGCTCCATGGTATGCCCTAGTGGATACTTCCGGAGTTCCATCACTGCACGCTGCCACAAGAATTGCCCCTCTGGCTACACAAACACTGGAGAAACATGTTTTCGTGGAGTTTCAACCTTGGGCATGGGTTCCATGACCTGCAAGACAGGTGAGGAGAGGATTCTGGCCCGCTGCTTTCCCAAAGGAGGGTCGTGCTTTGGCAACGAGGAAGAAGATGCTGGGCTGTGCTATACAAGGTGCAGAACAGGTTTCTATGGCGTGGGCCCTGTCTGCTGGTCAAGCTGTGACGTGAATCAGGTAAACTGCGCAGCTGCATGCGCCAAGACCTCAGCGGACTGTGGGTTTGCAGTTGCGGATCAGCTTATTGCACCACTTGTTGTTGCGGCAAATGTTTTCACTTTAGGCATCGCGAAGGCAGGTAGTACTGCTGTCGAAGGCACCACTAATGCAGTCAGGGTTGGCAACAAGTTCGTTGTTTCAAGTACAAAGGCTGGCAGATTCTTCCTTAGGGCTGTTAACCTTTTGCAAAGTGTCCAGCCCGGAGGTCTGAAGAATGGCGCCAATATCGTCAAAAGGATCATTCATGCCAGGACTGGGAAGGCCTACAAGGTAGCCCTACTAACATCGAAGGTTGGGTCGGAGACATATCAGGCTGTGCAAAACTACCGCAGGGTATATGCAGAAGACTTTGCCGCCCAAACCAGTGTTGAGATCAACAATATGCTGGACAGTTACTTAGTGCCTACCACCGCACTGTTCCTGAAGGAAGCCTGGTCAGACGTCCAGATGAAGGAGATGGCCGCGGCGAACGGTTGGCAGATTGCAGATACTGCTTTGGCAGCCGCCAGCATCGTTGACATTACTGGCATTCTGGGTGTAGTTAGTGCATATGCCAAGCCCATCTGTGGCCCGGTTGCTGCCCCCCCATGTAGGGGAGCTGGAGCACTATCATTTTGCCTGGATGGTTGAGCTTCCAGCCCTGTTGCTGCCCATGCCTGGACCATGTCAGTTTATTATTTTGCTGATAGTGACTACAATGGTCAGACACAGAATGGAAGTGCACCTTGGGCTTTGTTTCTCACCTTTGCTGGTGGAGTTTTTGTGTGGCTTGCCACCTTGCCGGTGGAGTCTTGGCTATGTTTCTCACCTTAGCGGCTGGAGTTTTGGCGTGGCTTCCCACCTTGCCGGTGGAGTCTTGGCTATGTTTCTCACCTTTGCGGGTGGAGTTTGGCTATATTTCCCACCTTAAGTTTACCGGTGGAGTTTTGGCGGGGCAAGGTCCATAGCAGACCAGCACTGCGTTGTCTTTCATGGAGGCAGAGTATCAGGTTGCCCGAGCTCACGGTCGAGAATATATTTGGTTAAAGTTGAAGAGTGACTCGGGATAATTATGGTTTCCTACCCTTCTTGATGTTTGTCACATGCGATATTGTGTGAAAATAACCAATATTGCAGTGTAGCTGACCTTGTCTAAATTATAAGCTCTTACAGCCCGCGTCCTATGCGCTTAATTATCGCCTTAATATAATGCTTCCAGGCTCTTCCAGCCCGCGTCCTATGCGCTTAATTATCGCCTGACGATAATGCTTCCAGGCTCTTCCAGCCCGCGTCCCATGCGCTTAATTATCGCCTGACGATAAAGCTTCCAGACTCTTCCAGCCCGCGTCCTATGCGCTTAATTATCGCCTAACGATAATGCTTCCAGGCTCTTCCAGCCCGCGTCCTATGCGCTCAATTATCGCCTAACGATGATGCTTCCAGGCTCTTCCAGCCCGCGTCCTATGCGCTTAATAATCGCCTTCCGATAATGCTTCCAGGCTCTTCCAGCCCGCGTCCTATGCGCTTAATTATCGCCTCACGATAATGCTTCTAGGCTCTTCCAGCCCGCGTCATATGCGCTTAACTATCGCCTCACGATAATGCTTTCAGGCTCATTCAGCCAGCGCCCTATGCGTACGTCTATCATTATGAGAATACACACAAAACAGATCAGCCAGACACATTCTCCCCGCACAGCATGTTACGTCTACAGCCTGACAGGTGGCTACCTACCAAACAGCTTCCCCGGGCCTACGACACCTTCGTCTGAGCCTCATGAATCGGTGAAACTTCACAGCCAATAACTTAGGCAGTTAATTCGGTTACCGGCACATATATAGCAGTGGCATGCTGAAGGATTTGGAAATATTGACTTTTTGTTTCTTCTATAAGTAGCCTTACAACCATGTCCCATCTGTGTCATGCGTGTAACCAGAGTGAGCACTCCTTCTGGTCATTCTGTGGCAGTCCGTAGAGGTCATTCTGTGGCAGTCCTTAGAGGTCATTCTGTGGCAATTCTTGGATGTTCAAATTTTAATTTGTTTGCGTCGAACCAGAGTGAGCATTCCTTTTGAAGATCGAGCTTTTTGCTCAATTTGTAAGAAGCAATTCACCCACTGAGATGTCCTGCCTTGACTTGGACGTCTCTTAATCGCAGTGATTGAACCCATCACACGCCTCCTCCCCTCTTTACCACGCCCTTCCTGTTATCTCCAACTAAAGGGTAGTAAACTTACTCCACCACACTACTCACGCCCGTCCCATCAACCACGCCGTCGTTACTGCCAGGGTCAATTGTTAGCCATCATCCCCACAGCTTCTAGAATTAATCACGAACAGAATTCTATTGCATCGAATCTATCGCTGGATGGGTCGTTCGTGGGTAAATGTATGGACGGGTCTAACCATCGTTGGATTTATCGTGGGTGAACGCACTAACGTTACGTAGCTGGACGTGTGAACGGGTGTGATCGTCGTCAGATCAAATGAGGATTAACGTCTGAACGGGTTGTTCGTGGATTAACGCCTGGAGGGGTCTACCCGTCGTACAACTTATCGTGGGTGGACGCACTTACATTACTTGACTGAATGTGTCCAAGTTGATAATCGGGTTTGTAGAAGATAATACAATGTTGTTAAAGCATTGATAACTAGGAGATGGGCTAGGTAGGTTAGATTATATTTGTGACCGCTCCAAGTGGGCTCCTTTGGCATGATCTCCCTACAATTCCACGTGGGGAATTTGTACGACGTATTGCATGGAACCTGAAAACGGATAATTTTGGTCCGAGAGGGATTTGAATTGTCGCGTTTGGGCCGACGGCAGCTGGCGTGGCTTGCCCCTCCCACCCCTCGCACGGCCCTGAGGTGAGGTCCGTGTGCTTCTTATAGCCAGAGTGCCCTGGGGGGATGTTTCGTCCATTGTGATGCTTACATGTTTCGCCTCGAATTTTTGATGACAATTCTGCTCCCAAACCTATGTACCGTATGCGCACAAGTTTGGATGGTACAAATTTGATATGTTGAAAAATGTTACCCGTTAATTGTAGCTGTTGGCCCCAAAAGACAAATCTTAGCTTCTTTCCTTGAATTGCGATGATCATATGTGCTCTCGTGAGAATTGTTTCGGTATAAATAAGTATATTAATTGTTATAAAATACATAATGTTCATGTTTTTTATGTATTTCATGAAATCTGAAAATGTTGTTTGTGTCGGATGGATGGACTAACTTACTAACGGACATTTTAATTGGTGTAATCCCTTCTTCCAAAAATCTGTTTTTTTTTTCATTCGGGTACCAACACTAGAGTTGCGTCTGATTAAACGTGTCTAGTTCCCCTAAGTCACTGTCAAGGATCCCGCTAGAAGTGGACACAAGTAACCACACGAGCGGCCATAAGTAACTAGGTGTTGTACTATTTTGCAGGTTTTCTAACTTATACATCTGGGGAAAATACAAATCTGGTTTGTTTTCCTTGGCTATTGTTTTTCAAGTAGGGTGGGTCCTTCTTGTTTTCTCACGTGTTGCTCAGTTGTGCCTCCCCACTTCCTTGGGCTGGTTGTGTCATTGTGTGTGATACGCCACATAGTGCGTGTGTGTGTCAGGGGGTAGGTGTTGTGAACTCTCAAGGCCCATCCCAACCTCTAAATAATTGTGGACCTTGCATAAGAAAGGCCTGACATAGACAGCAACTTTGGTACCAAAGGGGTGGGTAACAGTATTCTTACATAAGTAGGAAAAAATAATATGTGGATAACAACTTTTATGCCATAAGGAAATTGCAGAAAAACTGCAGGGCCCACCTAGCAAAACGCACACACATATGTTATTATCCGTCATACGTCGGATACTGAGTCGGCATAACGTGCGCCGGTACCTGGTCTCTCCAGGTCCCGAGTTGACTGCCGCCAGGCCACAGGCTAGCTGTGGCCTACACGTGACTGCAGGATCTTGCAGTACACTTCTCTTTTCTATATGACTGCACTCGTTGCGTCTTTCAGACATCTAATATCCAGTCCTCTAGTGTGTAACTACTCAACGATTGAAAACATATGTCCATCAAAGCAGATCTCTAAAAAGCCTACAAATGAACCAAATATAGTTATCATGGGTTGGTATTCTTATTTACATAGTGCAGGGAGTGTGATAGACAAATATATGTCCTACTACTTTTGTCCACCTCTACCGCCGCATTAGGGTTAAATAAACATACATCAAGGCGCGATACCCTCTTTATAAATAGCAATCGATCCAACGGGTCCACAATTACCACACCACCACACCACACCACACCACACCACACCACACCACACCACACCACACCACACCTATAGATCCTCAGAACTTCTGGCGCTCGGGTACAGCCTCTCCCTCTATGCTGCCAACTGGTGGCCCCTCCCTTCCTCGCCCCCTGTCGGATCCCCTCCCTGCTCTACATAAGCGGTATGGACAGCCGTTCATCTAGGCCTTTTCCCCACATTTGGGTGCAACTGCTCTCGTTTAGAAGCAAGTTGACGATGCTGTGTTCTGCTTGCAAATTGTGGAGACAGATTTCAGAAATAAACACAAACCGACAAGACCAAAGAACATAACCTCCACGACATTGGTACAATATACGAGAGATTGTATATTAAATTATTATTTTGGTATTCATTGTGAACCCCTCGAGCAGCGCCCCTCTTAAAAACCTCATCTCACATGATCGCCCCCCCCCCCCCCCCCCCCCCCCCCCCCCCCCCAACAGCCCCCCTACCGTTATATAGAATGCACGGCAACCGCGACAGTGCCAATGGACTCGCCTCACCGAAAACGCGTGACGGAGACTGGTGGTTGTCGTTCCTCACATGCATCTTGTCGTAGAATTGTTACAATGAGAGGAGGATGGAAGCAACAATGAAAATAAACAGAAGGTACATGGCAATACATCGGCGAGCTGCCCGATAGAGCAGTGGGGTCGGGGATTACCGGGTACCTTGAGGGGAGCAGGGGTAGAACATAGCAGTATGACGGTTCAAATACCCCTTGACCGGGTAGGTGAGTCGAGGTCTGCTAGGAACTACTAGGTATCTAGAGGAAAATCGGCGGGCTGCCCGACTGAGCAGAGTGGTCGAAATCCAAGTAGGTACCTTAGAACCTAAGAAGGTAGTACTTGGCAGAACGGTGCCATTGCTATTGGAACTAGCAATGGAACCATAGGGTGCTGGGTACTATAACTGCAACGTAGGAAGGAAGGTCAACTGACAAAAGAAATGAACAACTGAAGAATCAAAGGGAACGGTGATAAAAGGGGAAAACCAAACTAACTGGTACGTGAAAGAAAAAGAGCTAACACTAAGGCAAAATAACTGACTATGAGACTGGAAAGAAGACCGAGGGAAAGAGAGGACGGGGACTACAGACTGGTTCAACTAGGACAGGATAAGAGGGAAGGACTAAGCAGGGAACAAAGGGCAAGAGGGAGGGATGAAGGTATCGTGATAACTAAGGTACCATATCCTTGGGTCTTAAACGCTTGACAGAGCGGTTGCTTGAAGCTTGGTGTTGCTCCTCAGCATGAGGTAGGTGTGGTAGGGGTTGCTCCATAGCTGGTTGAAGATGGTTGCGTTTAGATTTGATCAAGATGGTATAAGTCTGGCAGGAGGGGAGGTGCTCTGAATTCGGTCTGTCCAGGAAAATCTGTTTGAGTGGTAGCTCAACTTGGTACTTGGGCAGCGCTGAGTCTGAGAGTCCTTCAACTCTCATGATAATGTCAGTAGATGGGATGGTACGACCTTCAACTTGTGCAGAGTTGTAGTGGTCGAGAGTTGCCCCATGGCATGCGGTCCAGAGGTGCCGTTCTTTGCCAATGAGATCAATGAAGCCTTTGATGAGGTCGATTTGGATATTGAGAGGGCCTTGGATTCTGACAGGACAGATCCACTTGAGGCATGGAAGTATAATTTAACATGGGCAGCTGGGTGGGCCAGGGAATCTACGTATGAAGAGGGATCTACTAGTGTGCAGTGGGTTGTTGGTTGAAGATAGACGAGCTTACGCCCAAGGTCAGCGTCGTCAAGCTCGAGGGTGATGTGTAAGTCCTCGCCTTTACTGTAACCTTTTGCCGCGCCTCACATGCATCTTGTCGGCTGGCTCCGGAACCCTAACTTCATAGAAGCTTCTTACATTGGAGTGACCACGTGTGTCGAAAGCGCGCAACGCGTCATTCCAGGTCAGAAATATATTACTCCCACAGCAAGTCACCACGCTGCCAGCCAGGTCGGCAATCCGCGCCACGCTGTACAGGCGGTACAGCCATGTCATCACCAGGTCAGCAGATTACTACTAGGCTCCTCAGAATTTGTGTTTTCTTTCTCGTTATTTCGTTACTAAGGCGCGCGAAAAAGGCGATCGTTTTTTCGTCTCCAATTGTTTAAGCGCTTTTGATGGACGAAGACTCCGACCAAGATAGCCCTACCTATTCCTACGTTAATCTTCCCTCAATCATCCCCTCCCTCGGTCTATTGACCTTGCCTACCCGCAATTATAAATCCGCCCTCGCCCCCACCGTCCCCTCCCTTCCGCTCGGGGTCAGCAAGGAGTCGGTTTCGAGCTTCAAAAGCACCCAATTCCCCCCCGCATTCCGCGTTCTATCCCCTCCTTTTCTTTCCTACTTCAAGTCATCGCCCCCCCCTCCCCCGTGCTCCCAAGCCCGAGCACTCCGCCAGCCCCAGCCTTAGCTTCGGCCACATCGACGACTCCAGTCAAACGCCCTCGAACAATCTCGACGCGGAATTACTCACTACTACCGCGGCGAAACCTTTCATCCCCCCCCCTCCCCGCCCCCCCCGCCCTTACCTCAAGCCAAGTCACGTGGCCCTGATCTTATCGTCTGGATGCTCTGAGGATCTCTTAACGAATCCACATCCAGGTCCGAATTGAGAATATAATTGTCAGCTGTCCGAGATCTTGACTTCCAACCATGCAACTGGTGGTACACCTCCTAGCCCTTCTCGCTCTAGTATCCGCCAGCCAAGTGGACCCTATCCACGCCTCTCAGGTAATGACCAAGCTGTTGAGCACCACACCACACCAAGCATACACATGTGTATACACCGCATGCAGACCACACCATGCAGACACAGCATGCATACAACACACCATACCACACCACACCATGCATACACAGCATGCACACCACACCATGCATACACAGCATGCATACACAGCATGCACACCACACCATACCGAACCACACCATGCATACACCACACCATACCACACCACACCATGCATACACAGCATGCATACACCACACCATACCACACCACACCATGCATACACAGCATGCACACCACACCATGCATACACAGCATGCACACCACACCATGCATACACAGCATGCATACACCACACCATACCACACCACAGCATGCATACACAGCATGCATACACCACACCATACCACACCACAGCATGCATACACAGCATGCACACCACACCATGCATACATAGCATGCATACACCAGACCATACCACACCACACCATGCATACACAGCATGCACACCACACCATGCATACACAGCATGCATACACCACACCATACCACACCACACCATGCATACACAGCATGCATACACCACACCATACCACACCACGCCATGCATTCACAGCATGCACACCACACCATGCATACACAGCATGCACACCACACCATGCATGCGCAGCATGCATACACCACACCATACCACACCACGCCATGCATACACAGCATGCTTACACCACACCATACCACACCACAGCATGCATACACAGCATGCACACCACACCATGCATACACAGCATGCATACACCACACCATACCACACCACACCATGCAAACACAGCATGCACACCACACCATGCATACACAGCATGCATACACCACACCATACCACACCACACCATGCATACACAGCATGCACACCACAACATGCATACAGAGCATGCATACACCATACCATATCACCCCACACCATGCATACACAGCATGCAGACCACACCATGCATACACAGCATGCATACACCACACCATACCACACCACGCCATGCATACAAAGCATGCACACCACACCATGCATACACAGCATGCATACACCACACCATACCACACCACACTATGCATACACCACACCATACCACACCACACCATGCATACACAGCATGCATACACCACACCATGCATACACAGCATGCACACCACACCATGCATACACAGCATGCATACCACACCATGCATACACAGCATGCACACCACACCATACACCACACCATACCACACCACACCATGCATACACAGCATGCACACCACACCATGCATACACAACAAGGTGACTATAGCTAGCTCCGGCTTACGCTATGGTGTCCTTAATATCACGTCTTGTGAGTAACTGTATTACACGGATGCTACAATTTCAATTTCGATACACAACATGCACACCACACCATACAACTCACACCATACAACTCACACCATTCACCAAAAACCACACACCACACACCATGCGCCACAAAACCTGCACAGCACACCACACACCATCCTCTCCCCCACACTCACACTCACACACACACCCCTGCAGGATGTGACCATCCTCTACCTACACTCCCTTCTCAAGCGCCTCTACACCTACAAAACCAAGCTACGCCCCCCACCCACCCCACCCCCACCCCCGCCCCCATCCACCCCATCCCACTCACTCGACCCACACCCACACACCCTACCCCTACCCCACCCCACCCCTGCAGAATATGACCATCCCCTACCTACACTCTCTTCTCGAGCGCCTCTACACCTATAAAAACGAGCTACCCACAGAGCTGCTCACACACACACACACGCACACACACACACACACACACACACACACACACACACACACACACCCTAACCCCCGCCCACCCCCACTCCCCCCCTACCCCCCCCCCCCCCCCCCCCCCCCCCCCCCCCCCCCCCCCCCCCGTGCAGAATATGACCATCCCCTACCTACACTCCCTTCTCAAGCGCCTCTACACCTATACAAACGAGCTACCCACAGAGCTGCTCACACACACACACGCACGCACACACACACACGCACGCACACACACACCCTAACCCCCACCCACCCCCACTCCTTGCAGGATGTGACCATCCCCTACCTACACTCCCTTCTCAAGCGCCTCTACACCTACAAAACCGAGCTGCCCCCAGAGCTACTCAACCAAGCCATCGGCATGCAAGGAGACCGATCACGACTTGAGAAAACCATCACCAAACTCATCAAGGGTGATGCCGTGAAGATTGCGCTCTTGGGTGGTAGCCTGTCTATTCGGGGGTGGAACTTCTATGATGAATCCTACATCAGACAAGTGCACAAGTGGATTGAGATAGCCTTCCTACCTGGTACGCTAATACCACACCAACCACTACCAACCACCAACCACCTCCAACCACCACCACCATCACCACCACCACCATAACCATTAAAAAACTCATCAAGGGCGATGCCGTGAAGATCCTGGGTGGCAGCCTGTCTATTTAGGGGTGGAAATTCTACCATGAATCCTAGGTTATGATAATGCCTGGGGCGTGGTGTTAAGGGGGCCTGTCGTACGCGGGTGGGGAGCGGTCTCCTACTTCAACTGGACAAGCTACCATCGTGGTAGACGACGACCTGCAACGCCAAGAGCGACCGAAGTGGGAGTCGAACCCCCGACGCTTCATTCTTTTAGCGATCTGCGTCTACCACCAGACCATTGTAATCACTGAAAGAGGCTGATGAATCCTACATCAGACAATTGCACACGTGGATTGAGATAGCATTCCTACCTGGTACGTCACCACCACCACCATCATCACCACCACCACTACCACTGCAACCACCACCACCACCACCACCGCAATCACCACCATCATCAGAACACTAAAATGCTGTAAAGATAGCGCCCCCCCCCCCCCCCCCCCCCCCCCCCGCCTCCCTCACACACACACACCAACACCAACACCAACACCAACACCAACACCAACACCAACCAAAATACCCACCCCACCCCACCCCACCCCCCACCTCCACCCCCCACCCCACCCACACACACAAACACTCCAACACCACTAACACAGGTGTAAAAGAGGAGGCCCTTGGAGCTTTGAGAAAGCAAGCAGAGAAAGAGGAGAGAGAATTGTCACAAAGCAGAAACACCAACACCAACACTGTCAGGTTGCAAAGTAGCCTGGGGCATGCTATGCTAGTAGAGGAGGTGCAACACCCGACATCAAAACCAACACCAACACCACCAACACCACCATACCACCAACACCACCAATGTCACCAACACCACCCCAACCACCCCAACCACCACCAACACCACCATACCACCAATGCCACCAATGCCACCAACACCACCCCAACCACCCCAACCACCACCAACACTGCCATACCACCAACACCACCAATGCCACCAACACCACCCTAACCACCCCAACCACCACCAACACCACCATACCACCAACACCACCAATGCCACCAACACCACCCCAACCACCCCAACCACCACCAACACCACCATACCACCAACACCACCAATGCCACCAACACCACCCCAACCACCCCAACCACCACCAACACCACCATACCACCAACACCACCAATGCTACCAACACCACCCCAACCACCCCAACCACCACCAACACTGCCAGGTTGCAAAGAGGAGGCCCTTGAAGCTTTGAGAAAGCAAGCAGAGGAGGAGGGTCATGTAAAGAAGCGGTATGTTAAGCTCGAACACGATGTCGACGAACGACCTGATCCTGAGCAGGTGTGTAAATGGATGATCCTCGGTTTTGAGTGTGTGTGTGGGGTGTGTGTGGGGTGGGTGGGTGGGGGGGAGTGGCGTGTTGGGGTGGGGGGTGGGGGTGTTGGGGTGGGTGGGGGGGGGCTGGTACGAGCCATGGTAGTAGAGGAGGGTCATGTAAAGAAGCAGTATGTAAAGCTTGAACATGAAGTCGACGAACGACCTGATCCTGAGCAGGTGTGTATTGTGTGTGTGCGCGTATGGTGTGTGTGTGTGTGCGTGTGCATGTCTGTGTGTGTGAGTCTATATGTGTGAGTGTATGTGTGTGTATGTGTATGTGTGTGTGAGTTTACGTGTGTGTATTGTGTGTGTTTGGTGTGTGTGTGTGCGTTGGGGTGGGGGTGAGGGGCAGGGGGGCTTGGATTAGCCATGGTAGTGGGAAGAGGGGCAAACAAAGGAGCCGTAGGTTAAGCTTGACCACGAAGTCGATGAAAGAATAACCACCCCAACACACCCCAAAACACCCCAAAACACCCCAAAACACCCAACACACCCCAAAACACCCCTAACCACCCCAAAACACCCCAAAACACCCCTAACCACGAAGTCGATGAAAGATCTGATCCTGATCAAGTGGTTATGTTGTGTGTTATGATGTGTTTGGTGTGTCTTGTGGTGGTTAGGGGTGTTTTGGGTGTGTTGGGGTGTGTTGGGTGGTTAGGGTGTTTTGGGTGTGTTGGGGTGTGTTGGGTGGTTAGGGTGTTTTGGGGTTTGTTGGGGTGGTTAGGGGTGTTTTGAGGTGTTTTGGGGCGGTTAGGGGTCGTTTGGTGTTACAATCCATGTTGAAGTGGAGGAGGCGCACGCAAAAAAGGCTTGAGGTCGACGAATGACCCGAACCTGATCAAGTAATTAAATGGATGATCCTCAGTTTTGATTGTGTGTGTGCATGTGTGTGTGCATGTGTGTGTGTTTGTGTGTGTGTGAATGTGTATGTGTGTGTGTGTGTGTGTGCATGTGTGTGTGTGTGCATGCATGTGTGTATGTGTGTGTGTGTGTTCTGGGGCGGGGGGGCATGGTAGTGTGAGGAGGTGCAAAGAAGCCGCATGTTCAGCTTGAACACAATGTCGACAAACGAACTGATCCTGAGTGGGTGGGTAAATGGATGATCCTCGGTTTTGAGTGTGTGTGGGGGTGGGGGTGTGTGTGTGGGGGGGGAGTGGCGTGTGTGGGGGGTAGGGTGGGGTGGGGTGGGGGGGCTGGTACGAGCCATGGTAGTGGAGGAGGGTCATGTAAAGAAGCAGTATGTAAAGCTTGAACATGAAGTCGACGAACGACCTGATCCTGAACAGGTGTGTATTGTGTGTGTGCGCGTATGGTGTGTGTGTATGTGGGTGTGTATGTGTGTGTGAGTCTGTATGTGTGAGTGTATGTGTGTGTAGGTGTGTATGTGTATGTGTGTGTGAGTTTATGCGTGTGTGTGTTTGGTGTGTGTGTGTGTGTGTATGTTTGCGTGCGTGTGTGAGTGTATGTGTGTATATGTGTGTGTATGTCTGTGTGTTTGGTGTGTGTGTGTGTGTTTGGTGTGTGTGTATGAGTGTGCGTGTGTGTGTGTGTAGGGGGGGGAGGGGGGGAGGGGGGTCAGCGGTGGCCTGGGACGAGCTATGCTAGTGGAGGAAGCTAATCAGGAATATTTTAACACTTACGCAATAATTCCCTCTCAACCTCCACCACCACACCACCACCACACACACACGCACACTCTCTCTCTCACACACACACACACACACACACACACACCAAACACACACACACACACCATCACACACACATGCAAATACACACATACAAATACACACACACACCCTATCCCCATGACTACATGATCTACATGTCATTACCATCCCACCCACCCCACCCCACCCCACCCCACCCCACCCACCCCACCTCACCTCACCCACCCCCATCATCCACCCCCAACCCTTTCCACCTACCCCCCTTTCATCCCCCCCCACCCACCCACCCCCTCATACCCCCCCCCCCCCCCCTCTCCCCCCTCACTAAAGGATCTTCATGTCTCCATCCATCCACCTACCTGTCCACAGGCGCTTATGGGACACCATCACCATCACACACACACACACACACACACACACACACACACACACACACAAACACACACACACACACACACACCAAACACACACACACACACACACACAACACACACACACACACACACACACACACACACACACACACACACACACACACACACACACACACACACAACACACACACACACACACACACACACACACACACACACACACACACACACACACACACACACACACACACAAACACACACACACACACACACGCCACACACACACCACACACACACACACACACACACACACACACACACACACACACACACACACACACACACACACACACACACACACAAACACACACACACACACACACACACACCACACACACACACACACACACACACACACACACACACACACACACACACAAACACACACACACACACACACACAAACACACACACAAACACACACACACACACACACACACACACACAACACACACACAAACACACACACCACACACACACACACACAACACACAACACACACACACACACACACACACACTCTCCCCCATGACTACAGGATCTACATGTCACCACCCATCCCACCTACCTGTCCTCCGGCCACATGTGTGACACCATCAGCAATATCAACCTACAGAGTTTAGCGGTGCCTGCTGCTGGACCGGGTTATGCTTACAGGTAGCTTGGTTGGTTGGTTGGTTGGTTGGTTGGTTGGTTGGTTGGCGGTGCCTGCTGCTGGACCAGGTTATGCTTACAGCTAGCTTGGTTGATTGGTTGGTTGGTTGGTTGGTTGGTTGGTTGGCGGTGCCTGCTGCTGGACCAGGTTATGCTTACAGGTAGCTTGGTTAGTTGGTTGGTTGGTTGGTTGGTTGGTTGGTTGGTTGGTTGGTTGGCAGTGCCTGCTGCTGGACCAGGTTATGCTTACAGGTAGCTTGGTTGGTTGGTTGGTTGGTTGGTTGGTTGGTTGGTTGGTTGGTTGGTTGGTTGGTTGGTTGGTTGGTTGGCGGTGCCTGCTGCTGGACCAGGTTATGCTTACAGGTAGCTTGGTTGGTTGGTTGGTTGGTTGGTTGGTTGGTTGGTTGGTTGGTTGGCAGTGCCTGCTGCTGGACCAGGTTATGCTTACAGGTAGCTTGGTTGGTTGGTTGGTTGGTTGGTTGGTTGGTTGGTTGGTTGGTTGGTTGGTTGGTTGGCGGTGCCTGCTGCTGGACCAGGTTATGCTTACAGGTAGCTTTTTTGTTTCTTTGCTTGTTTGCTCTGTTTTGTGCTTTGTTTTCTGTTTGTTTTGTGGTTGGTTTTGTGGCTTGCTTGCTCTGTTTTGGGGTTTGTTTTGTGGTTTGTTTTGTGTTTTGTCTGCTCTGAGTTGTGCTTGATGCTCTGTTTTTGTGCTTTTCTGCTCTGTTTTTGTGCTTGTTTTTGTGCTTGTCTGCTCTGTTTTTGTGCTTGTTTTTGTGCTTGTCTTTGTGCTTGTCTGCTCTGTTTTTGTGCTTGTTTTTGTTTGTGCTTGTGCTTGTCTTTGTGCTTGTTTTTGTGCTGCTCTGTTTTTGTGCTTGTTTTTGTGCTTGTCTGCTCTGTTTTTGTGCTTGTTTTTGTGCTTGTCTGCTCTGTTTTTGTGCTTGTTTTTGTGCTTTTCGCTCTGTTTTTGTCTTGTCTGCTCTTTTTTGTGCTTGTTTTTGTGCTTGTCTGTTTTTGCTCTGTTTTTGTGCCTTGTTTTTGTGCTTGTTTTTGTGCTGCTCTGTTTTGTGTGTTTTTGTGCTTGTTTTTGTGCTTGTCTGCTCTGTTTTTGTGCTTGTTTTTGTGCTTGTCTGCTCTGTTTTTGTGCTTGTTTTTGTGCTTGTCTGCTCTGTTTTTGTGCTTGTTTTTGTGCTTGTCTGCTCTGTTTTTGTGCTTGTTTTTGTGCTTGTTTTTGCTCTGTCTGCTCTGTTTTGTGCTTGTTTTTGTGCTTGTCTGCTGCTGTTTTTGTGCTTGTTTTTGTGCTTGTTCTGCTCTGTTTTTTGTGCTTGTTTTTGGCTTGCTTATTGTCTGCTCTGTTTTGTGTGCTTTGTTTTTGTGGCTTGTCAGCTCTGTTTTTTGGCTTGTGTTTTGTGCTTGTCTTTTGTCTTGTCTGCTTGTTTTTTTGTGCTTGTCTGCTCTTTTTTTGTGCTTGTCTGTTTTTTGTTGCTTGTTTTTGTTGCTTGTTTACTGCTCTGTTTGTGCTTGTTTTTGTGGCTTGTCTGCTCTGTTTTTGTCTTGTTTTTGTGCTTGTCTGCTCTTGTTTTTGTTGCTTGTTTGTTGTGCTTGTCTTAGTGTTTGGTTTGTGCTTGTCTGCTCTGTTTTTTTTGTTGCTTGTCTTTTGCTGCTTCTGTCTTTTGTCTTGTTTGTGCTGCTGTCTGTTTTTTTTGCTTTTTTTGCGTTGTCTGCTCTGTTTTTTGTGCTTTTTTTGCTGCTTGTTTGCTGCTGTTTTTTGTGCCTTGTTTGGTCTGCTTGTCTTGTTTTTGGCTCTGTTTTTTGCTTTTTTTGGCTCTGTTGTGCTTGTTCTTTTTGTGCTTGTTTTTGTGCCTCTGCTCTGTTTTTGGCTTGTTTTGTTGCTTGTCTGCCTCTGTTTTGTGCTTGTTTATGTGCTTGTCTTTGTGCTGCTGTATGCTCTGTTTTTGCTTGTTATTTGTGCTTGTCTTTTTGTGCTCTGTTTTAGGTGCTTGTTTTGTGCTGATGTCTTAGTGCTTGTGTGCTCTGTTTCTTGCTTCGTTTTTTTGCTTGTTTTTTAGTGCTTGTTTTGGTGCTTGTCTTAGTTGTGCTTGTCTGCTCTGTTTTTGTGCTTGTTTTTGGTGCTTTTTGTACCTGCTTGTCTGCTTTTGTGGGTGTTTGCTTGTTTCTGTGCTCTTTTTTGTGCTTGTGCTGTGGTTTCTGCTTGTTTTTTGTGCTTTTGTTATCTGTGAGCTTTTTTTTGTTTTCTGCTGTTTTTTGTGCTTGTCTGCCTCTGTTTTTGAGCTTGTTTTTAGTGCTTGTGCTACTCTGTCTGCTCTGTTTTTTTGTTGCTTTATTTTTATCGTTTTTTGCTTGATTGCTCTGTTTTTTTGTCTGCTGTTTGTGCTTGTCTGCCTGTTTTTGCTTGTTTTTTGTGCTTGTTTTGTGCTTCGTTTTGTGCTGCTGCTCTGAGTTTGTGGCTTGCTTGTCTGTTTTTGTGCTTGTCTGCTCTGTTTGTGCTTGTTTTTGTGCTTGTTTTGTGAATTGTTCAGCTCTGTTTTTGTGCTTGTTTTTGTGCTTGATTGCTCTGTGTTGCCTTCTTTGTGGTGCCATGCTACAGAAGACTAGACCAGGCAAAAACAACGACCATAGCAAAGCAAACAAATCAAGCCAAGCCAAAACCAGTACTTAGCCATATGTCTACCTACGCACAACGTGGTTCGACGGTTTAGAAGGGTAGTCGAAGATGAAATGCATTTTAATTAGAATGTCCGTTATACGCCTGAGGAATAGAAAATGTTATTTGAGAAAATGAAAATTGAACTGAATTGGTGGATAAAACTCCAGTATTGAAGCTGGTCATGAATCCTGATTCCTTTGAAGGATGGAAATACTGAATTCAATTTATGAAAAAATGTGATAATAATCGCACAATTAAATAATCATCCCAGCTGAGATTATGATTTATTAATAATGTAGAATTAAATTATCACTGTAGCACGAAACTCAGGGCCCCCGTCGGCTTAAACGCATTGTTAGGGGCTCAGTTCATCAGTGCTGTGTTCTTTTAAGCCCTTCCTATAACGGTTGGGCAAAGTCTTTAGCCTATTTGGCCTACCCTGGACTGTAAAAATACATACGTACATACATACTACATATACAATACATACATTTACATACATACATACATACATACATACATACATACAACATACATACAGGTGTATGCCTGAAACGACACCTGACTACGTTGAAAAAACATAAATACATAACCTCCCCTTCATCACAGCCATCCCAACCCCAGACCAAACCAAAACCAAACCAACGCAAACAATACAATACAATACAACATACAATATAGATACGATACGATCCAATGCAACGCAATGCAATGCGATGCAATGCAATGCAATACAATGCAATGCAATACAATGCAATGAAATACAATGCAATACAATGCAATGCAATGCAATACAATACAATACAATACAATACAAAGCAATACAAAGCAAAGAAATACAAAGCAAAAAAATACAAACAAAAACAAGCCAAACCCACGTGCTCAGCCATGTGCCTACCTACACACACAGGTGCATGCTGCAGATGACACCTGGCTACATTTAAAACATAAATAATTACCCTTCAGCCCATCCCAACCCCAGACAATAAAAAACCAAAGCACTTGCTCAACCATGTGTCTACCTGCACACAGGTGTATGCTGCAGAAGACACCTGAGGACGTTGATCTGGTGATGGTGGACTTCGGCGTCAACGACTACCAGGCATCTAATTTCTTTAGGTTGGTTGGTTGATTGGTTGGTTGGTTATGGTGATGGTTGACTTCGGCATTGTCAAAGACCAGTCAGTAAGCACGGTTCTCCTTTATGATGATATCTTGAAGAAAAAAGGAAACGCAAGACCAGGTTTTGCGTGAACCTCTTTGACCCTTCCACCACTTCGACCCTCTTCATTTATCGCAATGAAGAGGGTCGAAGTGGGTGGAAGAAGTTTTACGCTGACCCTGGTTTTGCTTTCCTTTTTTCTTCAAGATTCATCATAAATGGGGAACCTTGATTTAATTGTAAGATGCTTGGGGCATTAGGGCATTAGAACCCGCCGAGACCACCAACACAAGTGCAAACCAATTCCCCTCCCGCCGTTCGTACCCGCAACCACACCACCCATCACCAGCATCCCCTCCCCCGTTCTGTCCAGCACCACCACCACCACCACCCAATCCCCCCACCCCCCTACGGTTTTCAACAGGCACCACCACACCATCCCCCCCCTCCCCTCCCCCCCCGTTCTGTCCCACCACCACCCCGCACCCACCCACCCCCTTCCCCCCGTTCCTTTGTCCACCACACACCACCGACCAGCCAGTCACCACCAATTCCCCCTCCCCCCGTTCTGTCCACACACCACCACCACGCCTCCCCTCCCCCCGTTCTTGTCCAGGCACCAACCACCATCACACCAATCCCCCCTCTCCCGTTCTGTCCCAGCACCCACCCACCACCATCACTACCAATTCCCCTCCTCCCCACGTCTGTCCAGCACCCACCACCACCATCACCACCAATCCCACCACTCCCCAGCACACAACCACCACACCCACCAATTCCCCTCCCCCTTCTGTCCCAGCACCACACACCACCATCACCAATCCCCCCCTCCCCTCGTCCTGTCCAGCACCACCACACCACACCACCACCAATCCCCACCTCCTCGTCGCCTGTCCCAGCACCACCACACACCATCACCAATTCCATCCCCCGTTCTGTCCCAGCACACCACCACACCACCACCAATCCAACTCCTCGTCCTGTCCCAGCACACCACCACCACACCAACCAAACCCAACTCAGCACCACCATCAACACCATCACCACCACACCACTATTCACTTCCTTCTCTCCTTCCTCCAACCAAAGTCATCCTGAGCGCCATGCCTACGAGCACATTTCCTT
>CM039464.1:1987892-2002892 GCA_022414725.1 Microglena sp. YARC
CCATGCAGTTAAGAACAGACTCATCTACATGGTCTATCCACTACACCAACCTACCCCCCCCCCCCCCCCCCCACACACACACACACACACACAACACACACATACCACGACCACCACTGATTCTCAGGCATCCATGCAGTAAAGAAACAGACTCATCTACATGGTCTATCCACTACACCAACCTACCCCCATCCCCCCCCCACACACACACACACACACACACACACACACACACACACTAGCCTACCCCACACCCTTCCCACCCACCAGATGATGAACGCCAGCGCTCCTAAGGGCTCAGATATCCATGCCTTCGACAAGAGACTCATCTACATGGGTCATTTCAGGGACCAGATGCATGTCTCACTCACAGGACATCGGTGGTATGCAGACATGATCATCAATTACATCCGCCAGGTCGCTACTGAAGTCATCATAAAGATGATCGTGGCACAGGTGGGTAGCTTGTTTTGGTGGTGGTGGTGGTGGTGGGTGGTGGTGGTGGTTGGGTGGCGTGTAGGTGGGGGTGGTGTAGGTGGGGGTGGGGGTGTAGGTGGGGGTGGTGTAGGTGGGGGTGGTGTAGGTGGGGGTGTAGTGTGGTGTAGGTGGGGGTGGTGGGGGTTGGGTGGTGTAGGTGGGGTGGTGTAGGTGGGCGTGGTGTGGTAGTGGGGTGGTGTAGGTGGGGTGGGGGTGGGGTGGTGTAGGTGGGGTGGTGTAGGTGGGGGTGGTGTAGGTGGGGGTGTGTGGGGGTGGTGTAGGTGGGGGTGGTGTAGGTGGGGTGGTGTAGGTGGGGGTGAGGTAGGTGGGGGTGAGGTAGGTTGGGTGGGGTACGTGGGGTGGTGTGGGGTAGGTGTGGTATGTGGGGGCGGGGTATGTGGGGGCGGGGTATGTGGGGTGGGGTGTGTGGGGGCGGGGGATATGTGGGGGTGGGGTTTGTGGAGGTGGGGAATGGGGGGGGTGGGGTATGTGGGGGTGGAGTAGGTGGGGGTGAGGTAGTGGGGGTGAGGTAGGTGGGGGTGGGAGGTAGGTGGGGGTGAGGTATACGGGGTGAGGTAGGTGGGGGTGAGGTAGGTGGGGGTGAGGTAGGTGGGAGTGAGGCAGGTGGGGGTGAGGTAGGTGGGGGTGAGGTAGGTGAGGATGAGGTATGTGGGGGTGAGGTAGGTGGGGGTGAGGCAAGTGAAAGGTTAGGTAGGTGGGGGTGAGGTATACGGGGGTAAGGTATGTGGGGGTGAGGTAGGTGGAGGTGAGGTAGGTGGGGGTGAGGTAGGTGGGGGTGAGGTAGGTGGGGTGAGGTAGGTGGGTTTGGTAGGTGGGGGTGTGGTAGGTGGGGTGGGGTGGGGTAGGTGTGGTAGGTGGGGTATGTGGGGGTGGGTATGTGGGGGGGTGGGGTATGTGGGGGGTGGGGTATGTGGGGGTGGGGTATGTGGGGGTGGGGTATGTGGGGGTGAGGTATGTGGGGGTGAGGTATGTGGGGGTGAGATAGGTGGGGGTGAGGTAGGTGGGGTGAGGTATGTGGGGCCGTGAGGTAGGTGGGGTGGGTAGGTGGGGTGGGGTAGGTAGGGTGGGATGGGGTAGGTGTGGTAGGTTGTGTAGGTGGGTTGGGGTGGGGTATGTGGGGTAGGTGGAGTGGGGTATGTGGGGTGGGTATGTGGGGTGGGGTGGGGTAGGTGGGGTAGGTGGGAGGTGGGGTGGGGTGGGGGTAGGTGGGTAGGTGGGGTGGGGTAGGTGGGGTGGGGTGGGGTAGGTAGGGTGGTGGGGTGGGGTAGGTAGGGTGGGGTAGGGTAGTTGGGGTGGGGTAGGTGGGTAGGTGGGGTGGGGTAGGTGGGGTGCCTATTATTATTGTATGCATTACGTTCTTATCCTTGTTCATTATCAACAACTACATCTGCCAGGTGGCTATTGATGTCATTATGAAGATGATTGTGGCACAGGTGGGGTGGGGTAGGTGGGGGCGATGTTTTTATTGTATAGGTGGAATGCAGACATTATCATCATTATCATCATTATCATCAACCAAATCAGCAAAACAAAGTATGAATAAATCACACTGAATCACACTGAATCACTCTGAATCACACTGACTCACAAGTACAAATGTGTGTTCAGACTTTGCCCAAGGAGGTTGTCGATCTGGTACCTGGCATGGCCTCCGTCGCTCTATCCACACTTCCACCAGCCACCACTTCTAGCTGCGAGGTGAAGGGTGAGCGAGGAATAAACTTCCCTCTCATTTGCACTGCACCAAACAACCTGCGGCCCCCACTCTTCAAGGGCAACGAAGACAGTGACACAGGTGAGAACGGTAAAGAACATAATTAACAATGCCCCCCCACCACCACCACCACCACCACCACTACCACCACCACCCCCCCTCATCACCACCACCACGAAGGCCATGCTGGCACTCACAAGTGGGGCTATGTCTCCACCACTGTCATCCCTCCAAGCTAACCATCGGCCTCTCCAACTACAAAAAACGAACCACCCCACACCACACACCACGCCACCAGGTGTCTGTGCCCTGGGTCGCGACTTCATCCGCACTGTAGTCAAGCAAGATGGCTGGGAGTGGCTCGATGAAGGCCATACAGGCGCTCACAAGTGGGGCTATGTCTCCACCACTGTCGGCTCCAAGCTAACCATCGGCCTGGAGCTTGGCTACAAAAAACCGAACCACACCACACCGCACACCACACCACCACCACCACCACAACCACCACCACCACCAGGTGTCTGTGCCCTGGGTCGTGACTTTATACGCACCGCAAGACGGCTGGGAATGGCTCGATGAAGGCCACACTGGCGCTCACAAGTGGGGCTATGTCTCCACCACTGTGGGCTCCACGCTAACCATCGGCCTGTCCAACTTCAAAAAACCGAACCACACCACACCGCACACCACACCACCACCAACAACAACACCACCAGGTGTCTGTGCCCTGGGTCGCGACTTCATCCGCACCGTAGTCAAGCAAGATGGCTGGGAGTGGCTCGACGAAGGCCATACAGGCGCTCACAAGTGGGGCTATGTCTCCACCATTGCCGGCTCCAAGCTAACCATCGGCCTGTCCAACTTCAAAAAACCGAACCACACCACACCGCACACCACACCACCACCACCACCACCACCAGGTGTCTGTGCCCTGGGTCGTGACTTCATACGCACCGCAAGACGGCTGGGAATGGCTCGATGAAGGCCACACTGGCGCTCACAAGTGGAGCTATGTCTCCACCACTGTGGGCTCCACGCTAACCATCGGCCTGTCCAACTACAAAAAACCGAACCACACCACATCGCACACCACACCACCACCACCACCACCAGGTGTCTGTGCCCTGGGTCGCGACTTCATCCGCACAGTAGTCAAGCAAGATGGCTGGGAGTGGCTCGACGAAGGCCATACAGGCGTTCACAAGTGGGGCTATGTCTCCACCACTGTGGGCTCCAAGCTAATCATCGGCCTGGAGCTTGGCTACGACGAAAAGCAGCTCGACCTCTCCAACCCCTACGCTCCTCAGAACCGGGTCACCGGCTTTCTGATTTTCCTCGTGAGCTACGAGGGAATGGGGACGGCGGAGCTGTCGTGCATAGGCGGGTGCATGTGTAGGGAGTACGCGCTGGAGGGGGATGTCGAAAGAGAAGCACTCAGTGCTGATTTACTGGAGTTTCAAGATGTATCCTAGGTGAGGTTGTGTGGGGAGGGTGGCAGTTTTGGTGGTGGTGGTGGTGGTGGTGGATTGGGTGGGATGGGGTGGGGTGGGCAGGTGCATGTGTAGGGAGTATGCGCTGGAGGGGATGTCAAAAGAGAAGCACTTGGTGCCTGATTTACTGGAGTTCAAAATGTATCCTAGGTGAGATTTGTGTGGGGAGGGTGGCAGTTTTGGTGGTGGTGGTGGTGGTGGTGGATTGGGTGGGATGGGGTGGGGTGGGCAGGTGCACGTGTAGGGAGTATGCGCTGGAGGGGATGTCGAAAGAGAAGCACTCAGTGCCTGAGTTACTGGAGTTCAAAATGTATCCTAGGTGAAATTGTGTGGGGAGGGGTGGGGGTAGGGTGGGGTGGGGAATTGTGAGGTGGGGTGACAGTTTTAGTGGTGGTGGTGGTGGTGTATTGGGGTGGGATGGGGTAGGGGGTGGGGATGGGGGTGAGTGTAGGGAGTATGCGCTGGAGGGGATGTCGAAGGAGGCGCACTCAGTGGCTGAGCTACTGGAGTTCAAGATGTACCATAGGTGGGTGCGTTGGGGTGGTGGTTGTGGTGGTGGTGGATTGCCTAGGTGGGTGGGTTGTGGTGTTCGTGGTTTGGGTTGGGTTGCTTTGGGTTGGGTTGGCTAAGAGCACTCGGTGCCTGAGTTACTGGAGTTCAAAATGTGCCCTAGGTGAGGATGTGTGTGGAGGGGTGAAGTAGGGTGACGTTTTTGGTGGTGGTGGTGGTGGTGGATTGGAGTGGATAGGGGTAGGGTGGGTGGTTTGGGTGGGTGGTTGTGTAGGGAGTGTGCAGTGGAAGGGATATTGAAGGAGGTGCACTTGGTGCCTGAGTTGATGGAGTTCAAGATGTGTCCTAGGTGGGTGGGGTGGCAGTTTTGGTGGTGGTGGTGGTGGTGGATTGGGGTGGTATGGGGTTGTGTGGGCGCTTGTTAGTGTAGAGAGTATGCGCTGGAGGGGATATTGAAGGAGGTGCACTTGGTGCCTGAGTTGATGGAGTTCAAGATGAACCCTAGGTGAGTGGGGTGGTGGTGGAGTGACCCCCGGGGGTGACCCCTACGCTCCTCAGAACCGGACCACTGGCTTTCTGATTTTCACCACCACACACACACTCACACACCCCACCCCAACCCACCCTACCCCACACACTCCATCTCCAGGTACGCCAATGTGACCAAATGCAGATGGTACCTCTAGCCTTACCCTATCCCCCCCCCCCCCCCCCCCCCCCCCCCCCCCCCCCCCCCTTCACCCCCCCCCCCAACCCACCCCACCACCCCAACCCACCCCAACCCCATCTCCAGGTACGCCAATGTGACCAATGCAGACGGCACCTATAGCCTTACCCTTTCAACTGAGGCTCCTGATCAGAACTGCGAGGTCCAGATTGAGATTCTGTCAAGCACCACATCACCGGACAAGGGACCCCTGACCCAACCAGCCACCCTGCCCCACCCCAGCCACCCACCCACACAACTACCCCACCCCCACCCCCACTACTTTATCTCCAGGTGCATGACCATGTCCAATGCAGATGGCACCTCTAGCCTTACCCTATCACCCTCCCCCCCCCCCCCCCCCCCCCCCACACACACACACACCACACCACACCACACCACACCACACCACACCCATCTCCAGGTACACCAATGTGACCAATACAGACGGCACCTCTAGCCTTACCCTATCACCCCTCCCCCCCACCCACCCACCCACACACACACCCACACACACACACACACACGCACCCACCCACCCCACCCCACCCCACCCCACACACTCCATCTCCAGGTACACCAATGTGACCAATGCAGACGGCACCTTTAGTCTTACCCTATCACCCTCCCCCCACCCCCCCACCCACCCCACCCCACACACTCCATCTGCAGGTACACCAATGTGACCAATGCAGACGGCACCTTTAGTCTTACCCTATCGACCGAGGCTGCTGATCAGAAATGTGAGGTCCAGATTGAGATTCTGTCAAACACCACAGCACCTGACAAGGGTCACAAGTTCAAAGTCATCGGCATCACCACGAGCACATCTAGCATATGGCACCTGGATGATATTGTGAAGAGAGACAATGAGCACTGGGTGGATGTCTGAGCGCTCCGAAACTGCATTAGTGCTCCGAAACCAGCTGCTGCCCAACAGGACAGTATCTGGAAAAAGACATAAGTTCAAGGTCATAGGCATCACCACGAGCACAGCTGGCATATGGCACCTGGATGATATTGTGAAGAGAGACAATGAGCACTGGGTGGATGTCTGAGCGCTCAGAAACCGCATAAGTGCTCCGAAACCAGCTGCTGCCCTACAGCACAGTGCCTGACAAGGGACTAAAGCTCAAGGTCATAGGCATCACCACGAGCAGAGCTAGAATATGGCACCTGCATGATATTGTGGAGTGGGACAATGAGCACTGGGTGGATGTCTGAGCGCTCCGAAACCTCGCAAGTGCTCCGAAACCAGCTGCTCCCCTGTCATCAGGCACCTGCATGATATTGTGAAGAGGGACAATGAGCACTGGGTGGATGTCTGAGCGCTCCGAAACCTCGCAAGTGCTCCGACACCAGCTTCTGTCCAACACCACATTGCCTGGCAAGGGACATAAGTTCAAGGTCATATTCATCACCACGTGCACAGCTAGCATATGAGGATATTGTGAAGAGGGACAATGAGCACTGGGTGGATGTCTGAGCGCTCCGAAACCGCATAAGTGCTCCAAACCAGCTGCTGCCCTACAGCACAGTTCCTGACAAGGGACTAAAGTTCAAGGTCATAGGCATCACCACGAGCAGAGCTAGAATATGGCACCTGCATGATATTGTGAAGAGGGACAATGAGCACTGGGTGGATGTCTGACCGCTCCGAAACCTCGCAAGTGCTCCGAAACCAGCTGCTCCCCTGTCATCAGGCACCTGGATGATATTGTGAAGAGGGACAATGAGCACTGGGTGGATGTCTGAGCGCTCCGAAACCGCATAAGTGCTCCAAACCAGCTGCTGCCCAACAGCACAGTGCCTGGCAAGGGACATAAGTTCAAGGTCATATTCATCACCATGTGCACAGCTGGCATATGGCACCTGGATGATATTGTTAAGAGAGACAATGAGCACTGGGTGGATGTCTGAGCGCTCCGAAACCTTGCAAGTGCTCCGAAACCAGCTGCTCCCCTGTCATCAGGCACCTAGATGATATTGTGAAGAGGGACAAAGAACATTGGGTGGATGTCTGAGCGCTCAGAAACCGCATTAGTGCTCCGAACGGAGCTTCTGGCCAACACCACAGTGCCTGACAAGGTTCATAAGTTCAAGGTCATAGGCATCACCACGTGCACAGCTGGCATATGGCACCTTGAGGATATTATGAAGAGGGGCAATGAGAACTGGGTGGATGCCTGATCGCTCCAAAACCACATGCGTGCTCCAAGACCAGCTGCTCAAATGTCATTAGGTACCCGGATGATATTGTGAAGTGAGACAATGAGCACTGGGTGCATGCCTGAATGCTCCGGAACCACCATCATGCTATGAAACCAGTAGTACAGCTGGCATGAGGCACAAGGAACATATTGTGAGAGAAAACAGGATGTAGGCAAATGCCTAAGTGCACCGAAACCAGTAGCACAGCTGGCATGAGGCACCTGAACATTTTGTGAGAGAAAACGGGCTACAGGCGAATGCCTAGGTGCTCCGAACCAGTTGCACAGCTGGCATGAGGCACCTGGAACATATTGTGAGAGAAAACGGGCTGTAGGCAAATGCCTGAGTGCTCCGAAACCAGTTGCACAGCTGGCATGAGGCACCTGGAAGATATTGTGAGAGAAAACGGGCTGTAGGCAAATGCCTGAGTGCTCCGAAAGCAGTCGCACAGCTGGCATGAGGCACTTGGAAGATATTGTGAGGGCTAAGGCACCATGAATCCGCAATAAATAAATTGAATAAAAATGGATAATTAAATAAAATAAAAATAAATAAATAAAAAGAATCAGAAAAAACAAAATATCAAATGAAAAAGGCAGGTTGTTTCAACGAGAGCTGGTAGGGGTACATATTTAGGTAGGGGCACACAGTTAGGGCACATCGTACTGGGACATATTTAGGTAGGGGCACACAGTTAGGGCACATCGTACTGGGACATATTTAGGTAGGGGCACACAGTTAGGGCACATCGTACTGGGACATATTTATGTAGGGGCACACAGTTAGGGCACATCGTACTGGGACATATTTAGGTAGGGGCACACAGTTAGGGCACATCGTACTGGGACATATTTAGGTAGGGGCACACAGTTAGGGCACATCGTACTGGGACATATTTAGGTAGGGGCACACAGTTAGGGCACATCGTACTGAGACATATTTAGGTAGGGGCACACAGTTAGGGCACATCGTACTGGGACATATTTAGGTAGGGGCACACAGTTAGGGCACATCGTACTGGGACATATTTAGGTAGGGGCACACAGTTAGGGCACATCGTACTGAGACATATTTAGGGAGGGGGCACATAGTTAGGTAGGGGCACGCAGTTAGGGCACATAGTTAGTTAGGCACAAATGTTTAGATAGGGGCAAATGGTTCTTGGCCTCATATTGGTGGTTGGCCCCAGTGCAAGCAAACGGGCTGGCCCCCTTCAACCTCACGCCTTGCAATATAGCGCACTATTGATGTATTTATTTATTCTCGGCCTCTTTTGAGGCGGCAGGTTGATAATCTTGACCCAGCAACAGGTTAGATATCGTTAAGATAGCAACAGGTTGGATCGATGACTTGATGATGATGCGTTGTTGCAACTTGAAGGTAGAGATGGTTGGATGATGATGACTGAGGATGATTGTTGCAATAGGTCGGAACGACGACTTGATGAATCATTAAGCATTGGTTTGTTAGTATTGCAACTTGTAATAAGGTCGAGATTGATTTTTCGATTGATTGCTACATGAACTTGAACTTGGTAACATACTAACATAGCTTCAGCCAGCCATTGGGCTGCTTGCCGTCTTCGCAGGCAAACAAACATTCTTGATTGTTTCGTGTTTTTTTAATCTAACTCCAGCTTGTTTTCATGGCTCCGGCCAGCAATTAACTGCTCGCCGTCTTCAGCAGTAATAACATTAGCCAACTCTTGGATGCCTATCGTCCTCCAATTACCGCAGGACGCAACGTGGGGAGGGTCAGTTGACCCGAAGGAAGGGTCCTCTGCAGGGTAATTCAAAGCGCGCGCTTTTGAGCTTTTGAGCGCTGATTTGTTTACCCCCTCTGCGCTTTAAGCGCAGTTTTTTGCAACCCCTTGTGGGCGCTGCAAGCAATTTTTGCGCTTTTTGCACTACAAAGCGCAGTTTTTTTGTTTTCAAGTGCGCTAAAGCGCTGGCCAATTTGGCCATTTGAAGTACCCTGACGCAGGCTGTACAAATGGCAAAGCTGGGGGCCCTCCTGAAGTACCCTGCAGGCGACCCTGGCTTCTGTATGTATGTTCCAGTCAAGAAGTAGGCCCAATAGGGACTTGCCCAACCGTGAGAGGAAGGGCAAAAAAGAAAAAGCACTGATGAATTGAACTCCAAACAATCAATTTACCGATGGGGGGGCTGAGGTCGTGCTATAGTGATATTTTAATAATGCATTTACAAATAAAGACTTGCCCCAGGCCCGATTGGTTCTATCTGCGGTTTGGGAGAGGAGAATCGGCTGATATGTAGCACGATGACTGGGTGCATGTAAGTTGTTATCGTCCAGGGGTATGCCAAGTTGGCTAAGGGGACTTATTCAACCGTGACAGGAAGGGCTAGACATAAAAAGCATTGATGAACTGAACTCCAAACAATCGTTTTACCGACGGGTGGGCTGACTTAGTGCTGTAGTGCAAATTTAATTATGCACTTAAATGGGTGATGATTGATGAATCGTTTGATTGATTGATTGATGAATAACCTGAAAGAAGCTCGAGAAGAAGAATAAACGTTGCATGGTTCCTACTTTCTTTAGTTGTGACAGGTTGTGAAAGGATTGTCACCCCAGGAGGTGGGTCTCCCCACACAAACCAAAGGATGCATTTTGAATGGCGTTGTAACTCCAACTAAATAGTAGGCGCGCTTGAGCATGCACTTGGCACCAATGCATTTGGGGTGGGAATATATGTATTTTACAGTCAAGGGGTAGGCCAAATAGGCTATTGTTCTCAAAAATTCGAGGCGAAACATGTAAGCATCATAATGGACGAAACATTCCCCTAAGGCACTTGAGATATTATTAGCCGTGCTCATGCATCACCCACTTTTACTCCCTGACTGGCTACGCCCCTCCACTATTACTGTAGCGGACTGGAAGAGAATGAGACGCTGACTTGCCCGTCCTACCTGACATAGACTCTCCTACCTGTATGGCTGATAAAGAACTCTGGGTTCTTGAGCTTGGATACTGCTCTGATACCAAGTTTATCACTAGACACGCCCAGCATGCTGAATTAGTAAATGGCCTTAGATCGGCTGGATACCTGGTTCACTATAAAGTTATCACCGTTGGAACAACTGGCACTATTCCAACCTCTTTTTTTACTTCTATGACCACTCTTGGAGTCTTGGACTTCAGAGATAGATCATGTGCCCTCAAACTGGCGGACACAGTCCACTCCCACACCATCACTAGCTTTCAGAGTATTTTACAGTGCAGACGTTTTATGGAAGCACACCCCGGGTCGATACCCGGGGACTAGCACACAGACCGTCCCCCCTCTCAGGTTTTGTCTTGCCAGCTTTATTGTGTTGGTGCTTCCCAACCGGGGGAAAAAAACCCGTATTAAGCTGCACTGGCATGATGTGGCTACGGTGCCTGCCGGTCAGGCATCGGTGGTAATTCTTTTTACTGAGGTGGCCCTACGGTGACTATAGCTAGCTCCGGCTTATGCTATGGTGTCCTTAACTTAACGTCCTGTGAGTAACGGTTTTACACGGATGTAACAATTTCAATTTCAATTAGCACGGACTTCACCCACATCACACCCGCAGGGCCGTGCGTGGGCTGGGCCTACGGAAACAAAGGGACTTGCCCAATCGGATGGGACGGAAGGGCTTAAAAAGAAAAAGCGCTGATGAACTGACCCCCAAACAATCATTAAACCGACGGGGGTCCTGAGTTCGTGCTACAGTAATAATTTAATTCTACAATATTTTGAGTTTATGGTTTGGCCCAACTTGCACACTTGGTGTACCTGGATTCCTTGAACCTGTATAGTGGATTTAATCGAAATTTACTTCCCCATTTAAATTGGTAAGCAGATAGGGGGGTCGAAAACTAACTATCGCTGTTCCCAGGCTGTTCCTTCCTTTTCGATTAGGCCACCTGGCGACGAGGAGAAGGGCATTCAGCTACAAACTATTTACCCCACATGTAGCTTATATAATGTATAGCAGCATTTTACTTCAACTCTGGTCTACCCGTCCGTACTGCGTTACGAAAAGCCCACCTCCAACCGCGGTTGCAACCGCCCATCACATGGAAACTTATGAGGACCGCAACCTGCTGGGGGTCCCTGAGGAAGTTTTTTGTATATATGGTATCTGTGTCATAAGTTTTTGTTATCTACCCTTACCCCCCCCCCCCCCCCCCCCCCTCCCAAAGGCCCATATCTCCTTCAGGAATTATAATAAGGGGGATTAAGTACCTTAGACTTGGACGATTTCCGGGAGATGGAGGGAGTGACTTCAAGGATATTCCGCTGTGCGCGCTCTGTCGCGCTGGCATTGAGCCTGCCAGCGCTGGCACTGCGCCTACTATCTTGGGTGAACGGTTAGGTTTTCCAGGGGGACCGAGCCCTTGTGATATGAGACACCCCGCACCCCGGCCGAATCAGGCTAAATTCCTTGTACTTCATTCGTATAGCTTTACGTAAGTACTCGACAAGTCGCCGTGCCATCGCCCAACCGACAGCAAAGCCAAAATGGGCCCCCGCCCCCGCGCCCCCCGCCCGCGCCCCCTATAATCCGCCTCCCTGCAACCTTAGCATGTCGTCGACGCACAACACCCCACATCCGCACCCGCCCACACCCCGCCCGCGCCCGGGGCCCACGCCGGGGGCCCACGCCTAAGCCCAAGGTCCAGTTTCCTTTCCCCAACACGGTCAACCGACACCCCCTGCCCTTGTAATTATCTTTCTTCCATGCACCCACACGCTCCCCACCTTCGCTCTCAATCCTTGCAGCTGCCATCGTCGATTATCGTTTCTAGCCAACTCGCATCTGTCCGTCGACCCCGAACGGGTAGGTTGGGTTGGCCCATGGGGTAACCGAGCTTAGTAAGAAGCAACGTCTCATGAGGTTTCAGCACATCTGGGCTGCTCACCGTCCTCCAGCTTTCACAATCAGCAGTCAGCTCACTAAGCGGATTCGAACTCATGACTGCCAACGGGGGTGGGGGGGTGGGGGTGGGGGGGATATTGCAACCGAGCCTACGGGCAAGCACCAAGCGTGAAGCGACCTGCGAAGCGTCAACACCACCATGCACAAGAAAATATGCCGTGGGCCCCTTTGCTGCTGCTGCTATTGCTACTACTACGACTCGTCCCAGCTACTGCTGCTGCTTCCACTGCTGCTGGTGCCAATGCTATACGTGGTGTTCATTATTGCTACTGCCTCTGCCGCTGCTACTACTACTTCTAGGGGTCAGTGGTGGAAGCAGCACTAGCAGCAGAAGCTGCAGCAGTAGCCATGTAAACATAAACATGTAAACATAAACATAAACATGTAAACATAAACATGTAAACACAAACATAAACATAAACATGTAACATGTAACATGTAACATAAACATAAACATAAACATGTAACATGTAACATGTAACATAAACATAAACATAAACATAAACATGTAAACATAAACATAAACATGTAAACATAAACATGTAAACATAAACATGTAAACATAAACAGTCACACAAATGGCATTGAGCAGTAGCACACACAGAAATGGCAGTGGAAGCAGCAGCAGGTAGAAGTAGCAGCAGCAGCAGCAGTAATGCTAGTCACACATATAGTATTGAGCAGTAGAAGCACCAGCAGCAACAGCAGTGGAAGGAGTACCAGGTATAAGTAGGAGTAGCAGCAGCAGCAGCAGCAGTAGTAATGCTAGTCACAAATATAGTATTGTGCAGTAGCAGCACCAGAAGCAATAACAGTGGAAGGAGCAGCAGGTAGTAGTAGTAGTAGCAGCAGCAGCAATAGTAATACTAGTCACACATATAGTATTGAGCAGTAGCAGCACCAGCAGCAATAGCAGTGGAAGGAGCAGCAGGTAGTAGTAGTAGCAGCAGCAGCAATAGTAATACTAGTCACACATATAGTATTGAGCAGTAGCAGCACCAGCAGCAATAGCAGTGGAAGGAGTGGCAGGTAGAAGTAGTAGCAGCAGCAGCAGCAGCAGCAGCAGCAGCAGCAGCATTAGGAGTAATGCTAGTCACACATTTAGTATTCAGCAGTAGCAGCAATAGCAGCGGAAGCAGCAGGTAGAAGTAGTGGTAGTAGCATCAGCAGCAGTAGCAATGCTAGTCACACTTATAGTATTGAGCAGCAGCAGCACCAGCAGCAATAGCAGCAGAAGCAGCTGCAGGTAGAGGTAATGGTAGCAGCAATAGCAGCAGTAGAAGTAATGAAAGTCATGTACATGTAGCATTGGGAAGTAGTAGCACACGTAGCAATGGCAGTGTAGCAGCAGGTAGAAGTAGTAGTAGCAGCAGCAGCAGCAGCAACAACAACAGCAGCAGCGGCAGCAGCAGTAGAAGTAATGAAAGGCACACATATAGCATTGGGAAGTAGTAGCACACGTAGCAATGGCAGTGTAGCAGCAGCAGCAGCAACAACAACAGCAGCAGCGGCAGCAGCAGTAGTAGTAATGAACGCCACACATGCAGTATTGAGCAGTAGCAGCACCAGCAGCAATAGCAGTGGTAGCAGTAGCAGTGGCAGTGGCAGTGGCAGGTAGAAGTAGTAGTAGTAGCAGAAGTAGTAGGGTTTACAGTTTAGGGTTAAGGGTTTAAGCAGCAGCAGCAGCAGCAAAAATAAAAAGCAAAACATTAGGCCGACAGTTTGACCGCACACACACACACACATACACACACACACACACACACACACACACACACACGCACACACACACACACACACACGCACACACACACACACACACGCACACACATACACGAACCACCACCGCCACCACTACCAACAGGATTTGTACCACCACACTCCAGGCAAACCACACATACTGCCTTGGTTCTGCAGGGCGACAGCATTCTGTAGCGACCACAGCTGTCCCGTGGTTCTGCAGGGCTACATTATTCTGAGGCGACCACAGCTATCCTGTAGTCCCTAGCATCTTTCACAGTTAAGCTTAGTCAGCGTCATTGTTCTTCCTTCCAGCTATGAGCAGCAGCTTCTAGGCAGCTCCCTGGGCTCTCCCTTCATCCAAACCTTAAGCCGGAATACCGTCAGCTTTCCAGTGCTCTTGGTCCAGTGGCCTTGGTCCAGTGGCAGTCTCAGGATACTGATATCGTCAGCTTTCCAGTGCTCTTGGTCCAGTGGCCTTGGTCCAGTGGCAGTCTCAGGATACTGATATCGTCAGCTTTCCAGTGCTCCTGGAATCTTTGGGATTTACCAAGTGGCAGTCTCAAGGAGTTGCCTAGAAGCTGGTGCTGGTAGCCAAAAAGAAAAACAGCAGACAGCATGACAGCTAGCACTGTGGCAGAGGTCGCTGCTTTGGCCATGGGGCGCCGTCATGTGCTTTTAGAACCAGTCCAAGGTAATACTACATATCTTTAATTTTTTGTTGTTGTTGTTTTGTTTTTGTTTTCAATGAAGCCATGGGGCGATGTCATATGCTTTCAGAACCGGTCCATGTTAATATTGTAACCTTTCATTGCTATTTTTAATCTAGCCAAGGGGCACCGTCATGTGCTTTCAAAACCAGTTCAGGGTAATAATAAGTTGCCTTATATTGCTTTTTGTTTAAGTTTGTTTTGTTTTTAATCTAGCCATGGGGCGGCGTTGTGAACCAGTCCAAGGTACTAATATTTACCTTCTTTTTTTGTCATTTTTGTTTTGTTAATCTAGCCATGGGGCTCTGTCATATGCATTCAGAACCAGTAAAAGGTAATGATATGTTACCTTCACTTTGGTTTTGTTTGTTTGTTTTTAATCTAGCCATGGGGCCCTGTCATATGCTTCCAGAATCAGTGAAAGGTAATCATATGCTCCCTTCAATTTCTTTTTATCTAGCCATGGGGCGCCGTTATATGCTTTCAGAAC
>CM039464.1:2007892-2032412 GCA_022414725.1 Microglena sp. YARC
GGGTGGGGTTGTTGAGGTGGGGTGGTGGAGTGAGGGGTGGTGGAGGTGGAGTGGTGTACGTGGATTGGTGTAGGTGGTTGTGTTGAGTGCTTGTCTGTCGCTTGGTGTGAATAGCGGTTGCTACATTGTATGTACAATCATATACCTTTTAATGAACTACATTGGCAGGAGTGTGTTCAATGAATGGCGGTTGCTACATTGTGTGTACAATCATATACCTTTTAATGAGCTACATTGGCAGGAGTGTGTTTATTGCTTCTCCGTTGCTTCATGTAGCCCGTTTGAGTGATACCATTGGTCTAGCGGCACACCAAATCGCTTAAACGAAGCGGGGTCGGGGGTTCGATTCCCCGATTGCTTGGTGTGAATAGCTGTTGCTACGCCATGTGTACGATCATATACTGTGTAATGAACTACATCGGCAGGAGTGTGTTCAATGAATGGCGGTTGCTACATTGTATGTACAATCAAATACCCCCCCCCCCCCCCCCCCCACCACCACACACACACACACCGCCATCCCGAACGCATCCTTCGCTTCCACCACCTCCACTGCCACCACCACCACCACCACACACTCACCCCACCACCCCCTCTCACAGTCATCAGCAGGAGTGTGTTGATTGCTTGTCTGGTACTAGGTGCCAACGGCTGTTGCAACACTATATGTACAACCACACCCCTCACTCCTGTACCCCACTCCACCTCCACCACCCCTCACTCCTGTACCCCACTCCACCTCCACCACCCCTCACTCCACCACCCCACCTCCACCACCCCACCCCTCACTCCACCACCCACCACCACCATCCCACCCCTCACTCCACCACCCCTCACTCCACCACCCCACCCCTCACTCCACCACCCCACCACCACCCCACCCCTCACTCCACCACCACACCACCACCATCCCACCCCTCACTCCACCACCCCACCACCACCCCACCCCTCACTCCACCACCCCACCACCATCCCACCCCTCACTCCACCACCCCACCACCACCATCCCCCCTCACTCCACCACCCCACCACCACCATCCCACCCCTCACTCCACAACCCACCACCACCATCCCACCCCTCACTCCACCACCCCACCACCACCATCCCACCCCTCACTCCACCACCCCACCACCACCCCACCCCTCACTCCACCACCCCACCACCACCATCCCACCCCTCACTCCAACACCCCACCACCACCACCCCTCACTCCACCACCCCACCTCTACCACTCAACCTCTACCACTAAACACAGCTACTGAAACAAGCCGAAGCTGATTTGGAAGAAACTCAAGAGCGAGAGGAAAGAGAACACCCTGTGTCTAGCCAAGCCAAGCCAATCCAAGCCAAGCATAGCCAAGCCAAGCCAAGCCAAGCCAAGCAAAGCCAAGAAAGGCAAGCAAAGCCAAGCCAAGCCAGATAAAACTACAAGCCAACCCAGATCAAACTAATCACACCCAAATCCACCTCCACCCCCCCACCCCACACCCAAACCCCTACCTCCACCAGGCCACCTCTACCTCCCCACCCCTCACTCCACCACCCCACCTCTACCACCCCACAGCAAATGAAGCAAGCCGAAGCTGAGTTAGAAGAATCTCAAGAGCGGGAGAAGAGAGAAGGGAAGGCTCAAAAAGGATTTGTGTTCATTATGGAGCAATTTGATAAGATGATGCAAGCCGCCTCAACAATCCAGGTGGGTGGTGTGATTCATTGTTTACTGGCCAAGCCAAGCCAATCAAATCCAATCCAGGTGGGTGGTGTGATTCATTATTTACTGGCCAAGCCAAGTCAACCAAATCCAATCCAGGTGGGTGGTGTGATTAATTGTTTACTGGCCAAGCCAAGCTAACCAAATCCAATCCAAAACAGAAAAAAACAGATTGGAAACAAGAAGAAAAAGAGAAAAAAAGGAGTGAGAGAAGAGAGATCGAAAGGTACACAAAAGGATTTGAATTTATCATGGAGCAATTTGATCAGATGATGCAAGCAGCTTCAACAATCCAGGTGGGTGGTGTGATTCATTGTTCACTGCCATGTGTCCAACCAAGCCAAGCCCCTAAACCAACCCAATCCCCCAACCCCAACTCCTCCCAACCCCCAAATCCAACACCCCTAAACCAGCCCAATTCCCCAACCCCAACCCCTACTCCCAACCCCCAAATCCAACAACCCTAAACCAGCCCAATCCCCCAACTCCAACTCCTACTCCCAACCCCAAATTCAACACTCCTAAACCAGCCCAATCCCCCAACTCCAACCCCTACTCCCAACCCCCAAATCCAACACCCCTAAACCAGCCCAATCCCCCAACCCCAACTCCTTACCCTCAAATCCAACACCCCTAACCCAAACTTCCAACCTCCAAAGGGGGCATACAGGAAATGGAAGTCCAATGGTGGCGCCCGATTGAAGAAACCAATACCGTGAGAAGGGCGTGCAGATGTCATAAACGAGTTTCAGTGGCTGTCACAACCACTTGGTGTGAAGCCTGTGCAACACTTGCCCAAGTTGCAAATCTTTCGACCCCCAAATCCTAATCAACCCCCCCTAAGACCCCAAACCAACCCAATCCTCCAACCCCAACTCCCAATCTCCAAAGGGGGCATACAGGAAATGGAAGTCCAAAGTCGGCACTCGATTGATGAAATCGAAACCGCGAGAGGGGCGTGAGGATGTCGTAAACGAGTTTCAGCGGCTGTCACAGACACTTGGAGTGACGTCCGGACCAAACTTGCCCAAGCTGACAGACAAGGAGTACAACCAAATGATTTATGGAAAGGATTGGCTACCCCCTGAGGTATGGATACGCATGCGGGCTTGCTCAGGTTGTATTTATATCGTAATTCTTTACATCATTTGCAAGCAGTTATACATGCCAGTTCAAGACACTTGTCTAAGCTGACAGACAAGGGGTACAACAAAATTATTTATGGAAAGGATTGGTTTCCGCCTGAGGTATGGATATACATGCACACTTGATTAAGTTGTATTCGATATCGTAATAATTATATTTTACTTTCAATCATACATACATGAAAGTAGTATAAATGGTTTATATTGAAATGAGACGATTTATACTGTAAACAGCAGGTTCAATAATAATGAAAATAATAATAATGATAATAATAATAATAATAATAATAATAATATTAATAATATTAATAGTAATACTACTACTACTACTACTACTACTACTACTACTAATAATATTAATAATATTAATAGTAATAATAATAAAAATAATAATAATAATAATAATAATAATATTAATAATATTAATAATATTAATAATAATATTAATAATAATATTAATAATAATAATAATAATAGTAATAATAATAATAATAATAATAATAATAATAATAATAATAATAATAATAATAATAATAATAAATAATAATAATAATAATAATAATAATAATAATAATAATATGTATAATAATATGTATATAATAATAATAATAATAATTATAATAATAATAATAATATGTATATATTATATATATATTACATATATTATATATACATGGCTACCGTACTAGTATATATAATAAATATAGTAAATAGCAGGTTAAATAATAATATTATTAATAGTAATAGTAATAATAATAATAATAATTAATAATAATAAACTGGTATTGAATAGAGGAACACTTGGGGGAACACCCTACTTCCACTCCCATGTCATTCTGAGGGATAGAAAAAAAGCGCCTGGAAAGTACCTAATTTTTTGAAAATTCCAGATTTTTTCCCTCGACCCCCCCCCTCCCTCCTCGGCCCCAAACTCTTGAGGACCAGCACTTTTTTCTACTGGGCCAAATTAAGAGATACAACAGGCTTCTTCTTCCTCATAGTGATATCTACAAAGTTGGGTGATGATGTCATTTTTGTTCGAAGTTGCCCCCCCCTTGTATTGGATTGATTAATAGTGTAAATAGTGTAAATTTAATTGATGAATAGTGTAAATAGTGTAAATAGTGTATATTGGATTGATTAATAGTGAAATAGTGTAGACTGTAATTATATGATTGATATTATAAATAATGTAACATTATCGTTTGTTCCATGATATCATGTTTTATACTGTGCATGGTAACACATTATTGCATAGGATAGGCTCTGTGCAGTCAGTCGAGATTATAGGATTTATTAATTACAAGGATCCTGTACTGCTCATGTACTGCTCGTGTACTGCTCTTACATGGGCAGTGCAATAGCAGTACCATGCAAGCTACCGAGCTAGTGATCAGCTATACAGGTAAGTCAACATGAGGGGTGAGTACTGCTCGTGTACTGCATATTTACTGATGTTGTACTGCTCATGTACTGCTCATGAACTGCTCTTGTGCAGATCCCGCACTGGTGCCCCTTGGTCCCCACCACACAGGGGCAGGAACAACAATATCTTGCACTGCTCTCCCTTAGTCCCTGATCCCGCACTGGTCCCCCTTGGTCCCTACCATGCAGGAGTATGAACAGGGACATCTAGTACTGCTGTTGTATTGCTGTTGTACTACTATTGTCTGATCACTCAACTGTCCCCCCTTGGTCCCCACCACACAGGGGCAGGAACAGCAATATCTTGTACTGCTCTTGTACTGCTCTTGTACTGATCCTGCACTGGACCCCTTTGGTCCCCACCACACAGGAGCAGGAGAAGCGAGACGAGGAGCCTGCGGTTTTGGCGGAAGTACCTGCCACATAGGCTGAAGCAGCCAGGCTGTCAAAATGGCCATCAATACGACTGGATGACATGACCGACCCTGTGTTGTACTGCTCTTGTACTGATCCCGCACTGGCCCCCCATTGGTCCCCACACCTCAGGAGCAAGAGCAGCGAGACGAGGAAGCTGCGGTTGCGGCCGAGGTAGCTGCCACAGAGGCTGAAGCAGCCAGGCTGTCAAAACAGCCATCAATACGACTGGAAGACATGACTGACCCTATGGAAAAGATAAAGCGCGCGATGAGGGGTTTCATAGGACTTGAGAAGGCCGTCACTGGGCCAAACCCGGTGACCAGTGTGACACTCCACCACTTGCTGTTCAGGTAGGGGGTTTAGGGTTTAGGTTCACCAGTGTGATACTCCACCACCTGCTGTTCAGGTAGGGGGGTTAGGGTTTAGGGTTTAGGAAACACTACTCCACCACCTGCTGTTCAGGTAGGGGGGTTAGGGTTTAGGGTTTAGGATGCACCAGTTCAACACTCCACCACCTGAAGTTCAGGTAGGGGGTTTAGGGTTTAGGTTCACCAGTGTGATACTCCACCACCTGCTGTTCAGGCAGGGGGGTTAGGGTTTAGGGTTTAGGGTTTAGGATGCACCAGTTCGACACTCCACCACCTGAAGTTCAGGTATGGGTTTTTGGGTTTTGGGTGCAATAGTGGCTTCTCTGCAGGTGGGGGGTTAAAATTTAGGATGTACCAGTGTGACACTCCATCACCTGCTGTTCAGGTAGGGGGTTTAGGGTGCACTGGTGGCCTCTTTGCATGTAGGGGGTTTAGGTTTTAGGGCGCACTAGTGGCTTCTCTGCAGGTAGTAGGTTGAGGGCTTAGGGTGCGCGAGTGGCTTCTCTGATAATGTAGGGGGTTTAGGGTTTAGGGCGCACTAGTGGCTTCTCTGATGAGGTAGGGGAAGGCAGCCCCCACTTAAGTTAGCCCCCACCTACCTAAACCCTAAACCCACTTAGATCCTACACCCTAAAAACACCTTAACCCTAAACCTTTGAATACAAACCAATACCACTAAACCCTAGACCCCCTTGACCCTTTATGTAAGTGGAGACTACCTCCCACCACACACCCACCACATACACACACATACCCCCCCACCCCACCCCACCCCACCCCATTCTCCCCAGCTTCCCACCCAGCTTCCCAACCCACCCCCAACTTCTTTTCAGGGATGGGCTGGATATGGTGGAGTCTTTCGCAGCCGCCGCTCAGGGTAATGGAGAGGTGTCAAAACTGCTGCAGAAGAATGTGAGTTGGTTGGCACCCCCCTGTACTGAGGACACTAAGAATTCAAATTGTAATAATAACGTAATTTGTAATAAATGCTTTATTTTGCTCAGGGTAATGAAGAGGTGTCTAAACTGCTCCAGAAGAATGTGAGTTGGTTGGCACCCCCCTGTAATGCAGACATAAAAAATTCAATTTGTAATAAATTATGTATTCTTTAATACATAATTTATTTTTTAATAAATACGTTAATTTGCTCAGGGTAATGGAGAGGTTTCTAAAGTGCTCCAGAAGAACGTGAGTTGGTCGGCACCCCCCTGTACGGTGGGCATGAATAATTAATTTTGAAATAAATAATTTAATTTGTAATACTGTTTAACAAATAATTTAATTTGCTCAGGGTAATGGACAGGTGTCTGAACTGCTCTGGAAGAATATGAGTTGGTTGTACTGCTCCAGGAGAATGTGAGTTGGTTGTACTGCTCCAGACAGATGTGAGTTGACACTGTACTGCTCCAGAAGAATGTGAGTTTTGATTGTACTGCTCCAGAGGAATGTGAGTCGATTGTGCTGCTCGAGATTTGTGTGAGTTGATTGTACTGCTTCAGAAGTTTGGAAGTTGACACTGTTCTGCTCCAGAATAATGTGAGTTGGTTGTACTGCTCCAGAATAATGATAGTTGGTTGTACTGCTCCAGAATCATGTGAGTTGGTTGTACTGCTCCAGAATAATGAGAGTTGGTTGTACTGCTCCAGAATCATGTGAGTTGATTGTTCTGCTCCAGAACAATGAGAGATGGTTGTACTGCTCCAGACGAATGAGAGTTGATTGTACTGCTCCAGAATAATGAGAGTTGGTTGTACTGCTCCAGAATCATGTGAGTTGATTGTTCTGCTCCAGAATAATGAGAGTTGGTTGTACTGCTCCAGACGAATGATAGTTGATTGTACTGCTCCAGAATAATGAGAGTTGGTTGTACTGCTCCAGAATCATGTGAGTCGATTGTACTGCTCCAGAAGTTTGGTAGTTGACACTGTTCTGCTCCAGAATAATGTGAGTTGTTTGTACTGCTCCAGAGTATGTGAGTTGATTGTATTGAACCCTGCACCCTGCTTTGTTGCAGGTGTCTATGATAACAAGGAATCGAATTGTTGAAGAGGTGAAGATCCTTGCCAGAGAATCGAAGGCTGCAGAGGAGGAAGAAGAGAGGTTGGAGCTGGAGGCCAAGTCACTGTTATGTTTGCAAAGGCAGGGGCATGCTGTGGATGAGAATGCAGAGAGTTTGGAGCTGGAAAACAGGGCACGGGTATGTTTCAGGGTACTACTAAGCGCGTGCGATAGCGCGATTTCGCGCGCGATTTTTGAGCCCCACTGCGCGTTTCGCGCTTTTTTTTCAACCCACTGTGGGCGCAGCGCGCAGTTTTTGCGTTTTTTGCACTACAAAGAGCTGACCAATTTGACGTTTGTGCGCTTTAAGCGCTGACCAATTTGGCAAGAAGTACCCTGGTATGTTTGTAAGGGCACAGGCATGATGTGGATCAGGATTAGGATGAGGAGATGTTGGATCTGGAGAGAAGTGCACGGGTGTGTTTGCAAGGGCACGGGCATGATGTGGATGAGGATGAGGATGAGGAGAGGTTGGATCTGGAAAGAAGGGCACGGGCATGATGTCGATGAGGGTGAGGATGGGGAGAGGTTGGATCTGGAGTCAAGGGCATGGGTTTGTTTACCAGGGCACGGACATGCTGTGGATGAGGTTGATGTTGGATATAGAGTCAAGGGCATGGGTGTGTTTGCAGGGGCACGGACATGCTATGGATGAGGGTGAGGAGGAGGAGAGGTTGGAGCTGGAGTCAAGGGAACCTTTTGGGTGGGGGTGGGGGTGGGATTGGGGGGCTCTCCCAACTATTCTTTCAGTCAGTGCTTGTGGTGGTGTTTGTTTAGGGGGCTGCTGGCGCGAACAGTTGCAGTGGCAGTGCCACCCAAACTCTTGGTTATGAGCGCAACAGCACCCAGAGTCGCTTTGCGGGGAGACTCGCTGGTAACACTGGCGTTTTGTTGGGGTGCGTCCAAAGGGGAGCTGAAGGGCACATTTTGTCATTTTAGGTTGTGCTTGTGACGGAATGATGACTCAACTGAAAATGACTCAACTGAAAATGACTCAACTGAAAATATACATTTCATTTTAGGTTGTGCTTGTGACGGAATGATGACTCAACTGAAAATGACTCAACTGAAAATGACTCAACTGAAAATGTACATTTCATTTTAGGTTGTGCTTGTGACGGAATGATGACTCAACTGAAAATGACTCAACTGAAAATGACTCAACTGAAAACGTACATTTCATTTTAGGTTGCGCTTGTGACGGAATGATGACTCAACTGAAAATGACTCAACTGAAAGTGACTCAACTGAAAAAATACATTTCATTTTTGATTGTGCTTGGGACGGAACTTTTGGGCTGCGCTTTTGACTAAACTGAAAACGAAAATTTCCGCGCTGTGCCCAGAGGGGGTTCAAAATATTGCGTAAATTAAGAAGTCAGGCTCCAAAACCTTTCGCGCTACGGCGCAATAGCGCGCGTCATGAAGTAACCTGGTTGGAGCTGAAGTCAAGAGCACATTTTGTTTTTTAATCAAGGGCACAGGTAATAAATTAGCAACGCGTCACACACACACACAGTTGTTTTTTAATCAAGGGCATGGGTAATCAATTAACAAGCAATGAACCTTCAGGACGACAAGTGGACAAGTTGTTTTTATAAACACTCCTTCCTGAAAAGGGGCAGCTGGCAGCAAGCGTGGATTTGAATTGAAATTTAACTTGAATTTAGATTTGAATTTTGCTGCAGGGCTCAAGGCAAAGCTCCAATGTCATCACATCGAAGAAGCTCCAGGACGAGGAAGTGGACACTGCTTTGAATAAACACGCCTTTCTAAAAAGGGGCAGTAAGCTGCAAGCGATCAAACAAATGCAACAGCACATGGGCGGTAAACTGGCATCGTGGTTGCTGCAATATGACAAGAATATCAATCCGCTGACGTTCTCAAACAGGCGATCATCGTCTAACCAGTCCAGGGATCTGGTGAGCCTTCAAATGTTTTGTTTGTTGTTTATCTATGTATATAAATATATCATGGTCGTGGTCGTGGTCGTGGTGTTGTCATCATCGCGTACCCACGTGCTATGGGCGTGCGAAGTGTAACCGACTTGCAACCGACTTTCCGTACACCCAAGTCTTCGCCCAGCAAAAAATTCAATTACCGAAACAGCAGATGCGCTAAGCTATGCGCTCGCGCTCATTTCATGTCCACCACTGCCTCCCATACTGTGACTGCAATGAATTGCAATGAACTGAGTAAGGAGATCCTCTCCTCGGAGGTCATTTGCTGACCCTCAGATCGCTTTGCATGGCGCTCGGAATAATAGTTTCCAGTGTATCGCTTCTTCACGGAGCGACCTGCGGCTCATGCTCCAGAACTTTCACTTCGGCTCATGATTCGGCTGGCCCTTGACTTTCACTTGGCTCACGCATGCGCACTTGATTCTTCATCTCATAATTACATTCGCCATCTCATTATGCTATCACATCGCCTGATTCGTGATTGGAGGTACTTGACTTCCATTCTCCAGCCTCTCTGCAGGCTCTATTGATACATTCATCTTGCTGCGAGCTAAGATACTCGCACAGCTCATGGTATCTCTGCACGATCTATTTCCCTGCAACCCTGTGACGTTCTTCCGACTTCCGACTTCGTTCTTGCTGCGTGCTCCTTGCACCGCGTGCAATACCTCTTCAAGATCTTCCCCACCCCACAACATCTTCCCCACACCACACCACTCCCACCCTGCAACGATAAGGTTATTTTCGCGCTGCGCTGTAGCGAGTGCGTGACAGAGTTGACCGAACGAAGGCCCTTTCGGGAAACAGCTTGCACGCCCAACCAGGTATCTATGTGCGAAGAGAAAGCTACAGGGTTGCTCTCGCGCAATTCCGATGTTTCAACCTGAGTCTGAAACTGCGCAGACGTTTGTTCGCAATTTCCAAAAGTCTTCGCATTTCCGTCTGACGAAACGTCCGAACGTCTGCGCGATTTCGAACTCAGCTGGAAATATCATCATCGCTTCTGTTAAACCCATCTGCTAAAGTGGCCGAGAGAAGATCAGATTAATGGGAACGGAGAAGCAGGGAAGTACGTGTGGGTTGGCGGGTAAAGGGGGGAGGCAAATTTGAGATTGGGCCTGGGTCGAGGTTTGGGCAGAGTGGGGACTGTGTGTGTGTGTGTGTGGGTGGGTGGGTGGGTGGGTGGGGGGGTGGGGTGGGGGGGGGGAGGGGGGGCAGATGCGTCAGCATTTGAAGTGGGGAAAACATGATAACTGTGTTTATGAGAGGGGTGGAGGTGATGACATGTGTAGCCCATTCTGTAACCCAGCCCCACGGGCACCCTATTATGATTGGGGTGGGGTGATGTGTGTCAGTGTGGCCATTGTTATATTACCGTACTAATATATATATATATATAATAAATATAGAATATATATAATAAATATAATATATATTATATAATATATATTATATATTATATACATAATAATATATAATAATAATAATATATATAATAAATATATAATATATATAATAAATAGAATATATAATATATATAATATATTATATACATAATAATATATAATAATAATAATATATATAATAATATATATAATAATAATATAATAATATGTAATATGTGTATCTCCATAAGTGCCTAAGTCCGACCCTGAGTGGTACGGATGGTTTTCACCTATTACCTCGAGGCCAAAGAAAATCTTTTTTTGCTAATAAGTTACCTAACCACAACAGTTCAACATATAAAAACTCAGAGTTGGGTTCTCTCAGGTTGTGGGAAGCAGGCAAAGCAAAACATGTGATTATTTTCACTATGGGGCTCCCTAAGTCGGTACGAATTTTACGAAGAAGTGGAACGGAGCCTATCGCTATCAAAAACAAGTTTTCGAAAAATAAAAGTAGGTTGCCCTATTGTGCACATCTTTCCTCATAAGAAATTGTTACATCAGGTTTTGGATGGCAGTACATGGGCAGTACGGGTGAATATGGCCCCCCAAAATACTGTTTTTTACATATTGTGGTTGCCCTAAGTGTGGTACAACGCTGCACAGCCTGAATTGTTTCATTTTGGGTCTTAGCTTGGCTTCATAGCATGAACATTAACTTTTATTTTTTTGAAATTTGAAATTTGAAAATTCAAATTTATTTCCAAAATATATGCAAAAAATAACTTTTTTTTAAACTTTGTTTCAAACATCCACATCTGAAGTTAGTTTTTGATTTGGGAAAGGGGGGTGAAATCTCAAGTTGGGAGGTGGGATTGGGAGGTGATCAGGTGAATTTTCGAGTTGTACTGCTATCTTAGTAAATTCGGAGGCCAAGGCTGAAGCGCAGCCCCTGACCTTGGGGTAGGGGTTTGATAAGCCTTTCATCCCGCGGTAACATGATCTGGAATAGCTCGCACGGCCTCGTGTCTGGCGCGATCTGGATTTGTACCACAATTTATCGCACATCTGATGTACTGCCACCAGCCTTCCGTACAAGGCTGCTCCCGACTGCATGCGAATGCGGACCAGAAATACATGTGCGCGTAGCTGACACAATTGCGCGAAAGGTGGGCTAGACAGAATTCGATTCCGAGCATTTTGGGGCCTGTACGGCTCTGTACCACAATCTTGTACCAACTTAGGGCGTTTTTGGACTAAGGCACTGATGGATATATATGTATATATATATAGGTTCTGCACCACGTCGTATACTAATCCCCTGACACCTAAGAGGTGATCTGTTTATTTTGGGGGGCTACTCATGGCAGCTTCCCGCCAGCTTCAATAGCTAGCCACTGGATCAAACCCAAAGCCTGCATCTGCATTGGAATGACTGTCATATCAGCTTACAGAGGCACTAGCTAATTCAGGTTTGGCGCAAGGATCGGGAAAGGAAGCTGCCTAGAAGCTGCTATGCACAGCCCCAAACAGAAACGCCTTAGAGGCTATCATCATCTGACCAATCCAGGGACATTGTGATCCTGAAAATAATGTCACAATTTGTACATATTATTATTATTATTATTATTATTATTATTATTATTATTATTATTATTAGGAGTAAGAGTAGTAATAGTAGTATATTTATTATTTTACATAGGAGTAGGAGAAGGAGGAGGAGGAAGAGGAGGAGGAGGAGGAGGAGGAGGTATACATATTATATTCTATTATATTATATTATATTATATTATATTATATTATATTATATTATATTATATTATATTATATTATATTATATTATATTATATTATATTATATTATATTATATTATATTATATTATATATATTATATTTATATTATATTATATCATATTATGTTATATTATGTTATATTATGTTATGTTATATTATATTATATTATATTATATTATATTATATTATATTATATTATATTATATTATATTATATTATATTATATTATATTATATATGTAGTAGCAGTACAAGCATTATTATGATTATGATGATTGTTACTATTATGTTCAAATTGTTGTGTATGGCAATCTCAAGATAATGATTTAATTGTATTGTAGAATTAAATTATCACTGTAGCACAAACTCAGGGCCCCCGTCGGTTAAACAATTGTTCAGGGTTCAGTTCATCAGTGCTTTTCTTTTGAAGCCTTCCTATGCGGTTTGGAAAGTCCCTTTAGCCTATTTGGCCTGCCCCTGGACTGTAACATACATACGTACATACATTCATACATACATACATACATACATACATACATACATACATACATACATACATACATACATACATACATACATACATACATACATACATACATACATACATACATACATACATACATACATACGTACATACGTACATCTATATATATAAAGAAATCATGGTCGTGGTCGTGGTCGTGGTCGTGGTCGTGGTCGTGGTGGTGTCATCATCGCGTACCCACGTGCCACGGGCGTGCGAAGTGTAACCGACTTGCAACCGACTTTCCGTACACCCAAGTCTTCGCCCAGTGATTTCAATTGCCGAAACAGCAGATGCGCTAAGCGATGCGCGCGCGCTCATTTCATGTCCACAACTGCCTCCCATACTGCGACTGCAATGAATTGCAATGAAATGAGTGAGGAGATCCTCTCCTCGGAGGTCATTTGCTGACCCTCAGATCCCTTTGCACGGCGCTCGGAATAATAGTTTTCAGTCTATTGCTTCACGGAGCGACCTGCGGCTCATGCTCTAGAACTTTCACTTCGGCTCATGATTCGGCTGGCCCTTGACTTTCACTTGGCTCACGCTTGCGCACTTCTTTCTTCATCTCATCATTACATTCGTCATCGCATTATGCTATCACATCGCCTGAGTCGCTATCACATCTCCTGATTCTTGATTGGGGGTAGTTGACTTCCATTCTCCAGCCTTTCTGCAGGCTCTTTTGATAAATTCATCTTGCTGCGAGCTTAGACACAGGCGCGGCTCATGGTATCTCTGCACGATCTAAGTCCCTGCAACCCTGTGACGTTCTTCCGACGTCCAACTTCCTTCTTGCTGCGTGCTCTTTGCACCGCGTGCAATACCTCTTCAAGATCTCCCCCCCCACCCCACACCACTCACACCCTGCAACGATAAGGTTATTTTCGCGCTGAGCTGTAGCGAGTGCGTGACAGAGTTGACCGAGCGAAGGCCCTTTCGGGAAACAGCTTGCACACCCAACTAGGTATCTATGCGCGAAGAGGAAGCTACAGGTAAGCCCCTCTGCTCTCGCGCAATTTCGATCTTTCAAGCTGAGTCTGAAACTGCGCAGACGTTCGTTTGCAATTTCCAAAAGTCTTCGCATTTCCGCGTCGTCTGTCGAAACGTCTCAACGTCTGCGCGATTTCGAACTCAGCTGGAAACATCATCATCGCTTCTGTTAAACCCATTGCTAAAGTGGCCGAGAGAAGATCAAATTAATGGGAACGGAGAAGCAGGGAAGTGCGTGTGTGTTGGCGGGTAAAGGGGTGAGGCAAATTTGAGATTGGGCCTGGATCGAGGTTTGGGCAGAGTGGGGACTGTGTGTGTGTGTGTGTGTGTGTGTGGGTGGGGGGGGGGGGGGGGGGGGGGGGGGGGGGGGGGGGGGGGGGGGGGGGGCAGATGCGTCAGCATTTGAAGTGGGGGAAACATGATGACTGTGTTTATGAGAGGGGTGAAGGTGAGGACATATGTGTAGCCCATTCTGTAACCCAGCCCCACAGGCACCCTTATGATTGGGGTAGGGGTAATGTGTGTCTGTGTGGCCACCGGCCACACGGGCTACCGTACTAGTACATACATACATACATACATACATACATACATACATGCATACATACATACATACATACATACATACATACATACATACATACATACATACATACATACATACATACATGCATACATGCATACAGACATACATACATAGGGCCCTTGAGTGTGTAGTCATATGCATGCTGGAGTTGGATAATGGCCTTGATGATAGCTGGGCAGTCCACTTTGTTGGGGTCAGTCTCTTGCTTGAATCCTGTCTAGTTCTTTCCTGCAACACGCTCTATCGATGATAACTGGACTGTCACATACATAAATACATACATACATACAATCTGACCAAACCAGGGATCTGGTGATCCTGCATTGTTTATTTTTTCATATGCACGCACATGTATGCATATATATATATATATATAGGGAACGGCAATATTATATCATAAGATGCCGGCAGTCTTTCTTGTCTAAAGTTACCATTTATAGATCATATGATAGCATACTCGCCTTTGGTCAAAATCATATGATATGCCGGTCCCTACACACACACATACATACATATATATATATATATATATATATATATATATATATATATATATATATATATATATATATATATATATATATATATATATATATATATATTAGTTTAACTTTTACTACTCAACTATATTCACAGGTTCTACCAGTGGCTTCGATTTCCACTCTAAATATTTGAATATGAATTGAAAATTATCTGTTTGGCGGCACCACCATCACCAGAATTATAGCCAGACTCGCGGCTACCTCTCAATACTACCTTTTTAATACCGGTTTTTGAACTTGAATTCAAATTTGTATTCTGTGCTGCAGGCACCCCCATCCCCGGACTTGGACCCTAACACACAGCTGCCTATTCCTATACCCCTTTTCAATACCGGTATTTGATCTTGAATTCAAATTGTTTTTTTTGTTGCAGGCACCACCATCCCTGGACCCTGACTCGTGGCTGCCTATCCATTTTGTCAATACCGGTATTCGAACTTGAATTCAAATTTGAATCTGTGCTGCAGGTACCACCATCCCCAGACTTGGACCCTGGCTTGTGGCCGCCTATCCATTTTGTCAATACTGGTATTTGAACTTGAATTCAAATTTGTATATTGTGCCGCAGGCACCACCATCCCCGGACTTGGACCCTGACTTGTGGCTGCCTATCCCGGGTAAAAGCAAGGCCAAAGGGTCCACTTCAAAAGCAGTATGGCGTGGCAGGGTGGGTGATAGTGAATTTTTAATTTGAATTCATGTGTTCAAGATTAAAACAGTAAAATCAAGGCCTATGGGTCCACTGCAAAGGCAGTATGGCGTGGTAGAGTGGGGTTTGAGAGGGATAGCGAATTTGAAATTTGAATTCAAGAGCTCAAAATTCAAATGGTAAAATCAAGGCCAATGTCTACACTGCAAAAGCGTATGAGTATGGCGTGGAAGGGTGGAAGGTAGCATGTTTTAAATTTGAATCCACGTGTTAAAGATTCATATAGTAAAATCAAGTCCTATGGATCCACTGCAAAGGCAGAATTGCGAGGCAGTGTGGGGTTTTAAAGGGAGAGCGTATTTGAAACTTGAATTCATGTGCTCAAAATTCAAAAATCCCCCCCACACACCACCACCAACCAACAAACCAACCAACCAATTAACCATCACCCCCTCAACTAACACCCTCTAGCCAATACCCCCCCCCCCCCCCCCCCCTCCCCCCCAAACCAACCAACCAACCAAGTAACCAACACCCCCTCAACCAACACCCCTAACCAATACCCCCCCTCCCCCCCAAACCAACCAACCAACCAAGTAACCAACACCCCCTCCCCCCAAACCAACCAACCAACCAAGTAACCAACACCCCCTCAACCAACACCCCCTAACAAATACCCCCCTTCCCCCCAAACCAAACCGACCAACCAACCAAGTAACCAACACCCCCTCAACCAACATCCCCTAGCAAATCCCCCCCGCCCCCAGGCCCCGCCCCCCAACCAACCAAGTAACCAACACCCCCTAACCAATCCCCCCCCCTCCCCCCCTTCAAACCAACCAACCAACCAAGTAACCAACACCCCCCCAACGAACACCACACCCTGCATAGTCGACATTTCCATATAAGCCTTGTCGTGGCCTCACCCTGGGCCATACACCAGCTAACACTGACCCACCCGCTCACACACACACTAACCCCCAACCAACGCCACGCCCTGCATAGTCGACATTTCCATACAAGCCTTGTCGTGGACTCACCCTGGGCCATAAATCATCACTGCAAGGGTGTCCGCAAGTCAACAGCAAAGGTGGGTGGGTGGGTTCATGAGTGGGTGGGTGGTGGGTGGATGGGTGGGTGGGTGGGTGGGTGAGTGGGTGGATGGGTCGGTGGGTGGGTGGATGGGTGGGTGGGTGGATGGGTGAGTGGGTGGGTGGGTGGGAGGGTGGGTGGGTGGGTGGATGGGTGGATGGATGGGTGAGTGGGTGGGTGGGTGGGTGGGTGGTGGATGGGTGGGTGGGCGGGTGGGTGAGTGGGTGGATGGGTGGGTGGGTGGATGGGTGGATGGGTGGGTGGATGGGTGGGTGGGTGGGTGGATGGGTGAGTGGGTGGGTGGGTGGGTGGATGGGTGGGTGGATGGTTGAGTGGGTGGGTGGGTGGGTGGTGGCGTGGATGGATTTATGCAAGGGTGTTCGCAAGTCAAAAGCAAAGGTGTGTGTGGGTGGGTGGGTGGGTGGGTGGATGAATGCAAGGGTGTCTGCAAGTCAAAGGTACAGGTGTGTAAGTGGGTGGGTGGGTGGATGGGTGGATGGGTGGATGGGTGAGTGGGTGGGTGGGTGGGTGGGTGGATGGATTTATGCAAGGATGTCCGCAAGTAAACGCTTTGCTTGAAATAATTGCTTATGATTGAAATACAGTTATAACAATTGTATACAACCTCTGCAACAGGTGACTTGGCCTATGTCATGAAATATGAATTAAACGGTTGGCTTGAAATAATTGTTTTTGGTTGAAATACAATGATACAAATTGTATACAACCACTGTCATAGGTGACTTGGCCTATGTGAAGAAATATGAAGCAAACGGTTGGCTTAACATAATTGTTTTTCATTCATATACAATACTAAAAATGTAATACAACCATTGTCACAGGTGACTTGGCCTATGTCATGAAATATAAATTAAACGGTTGGCTTGAAATAATTGTTTTGTATTGAAATCCATTAATACAAATTTTACACAACCACTGTCACAGGTGACTTGGCCTGTGTCATGAAATATGAATCAAACGGTTGGCTTTAAATAATTGTTTTTCATTGAAATACAATAATAAAGATTGTATACAACCACTGTCATAGGTGACTTGGCCTGTGTCATGAAATATAAATTAAACGGTTGGCTTGAAATAATTGTTTTTCATTGAAATACAATACTAAAAATTGTATACAACCACTGTCATAGGTGACTTGGCCTGTGTCATGAAATATAAATTAAACGGTTGGCTTGAAATAATTGTTTTGTATTGAAATGCATTAATACAAATTTTACACAACCACTGTCACAGGTGACTTGGCCTGTGTCATGAAATATAAATCAAACGATTGGCTTGAAATAATTGTTTTTCATTGAAATACAATAATAAAAATTGTATACAACCACTGTCATAGGTGACTTGGCCTGTGTCATGAAATATAAATTAAACGGTTGGCTTGAAATAATTGTTTTGTATTGAAATGCATTAATACAAATTTTACACAACCACTGTCCACAGGTGACTTGGCCTGTGTCATGAAATATGAATCAAACGATTGGCTTGAAAATAATTGTTTTTCATTTGAAATACAATAATAAAAATTGTATACAACCACTGTCATAGGTGACTTGGCCTGTGTCATGAAATATAAATAAAACGGTTGGCTTGAAATAATTGTTTTGTATTGAAATGCATTAATACAAATTTTACACAACCACTGTCACAGGTGACTTGGCCTGTGTCATGAAATATGAATCAAACGGTTGGCTTGAAATAATTGTTTTTCATTGAAATACAATAATAAAAATTGTATACAATACCTTGACAAAAAAATAAGTCACAGGTGACTTGGCCTGTGTATGTCATGAATATAAATAATAAACGATGACTTGCTTGAAATAAAATGTTTTGTATTGAAATGCATTAATACAAATTTTACACAACCACTGTCACAGGTGACTTGGCCTGTGTCATGAAATATAAATCAAACGATTGGCTTGAAATAATTGTTTTTCATTGAAATACAATAATAAAAATTGTATACAACCACTGTCATAGGTGACTTGGCCTGTGTCATGAAATATAAATTAAACGGTTGGCTTGAAATAATTGTTTTGTATTGAAATGCATTAATACAAATTTTACACAACCACTGTCACAGGTGACTTGGCCTGTGTCATGAAATATGAATCAAACGGTTGGCTTGAAATAATTGTTTTTCATTGAAATACAATAATAAAAATTGTATACAACCACTGTCATAGGTGACTTGGCCTGTGTCATGAAATATAAATCAAACGGTTGGCTTGAAATAATTGTTTTGTATTGAAATGCATTAATACAAATTTTACACAACCACTGTCACAGGTGACTTGGCCTGTGTCATGAAATATGAATCAAACGGTTGGCTTGAAATAATTGTTTTTCATTGAAATACAATAATAAAAATTGTATACAACCACTGTCATAGGTGACTTGGCCTGTGTCATGAAATATAAATTAAACGGTTGGCTTGAAATAATTGTTTTGTATTGAAATGCATTAATACAAATTTTACACAACCACTGTCACAGGTGACTTGGCCTGTGTCATGAAATATGAATCAAACGGTTGGCTTGAAATAATTGTTTTTCATTGAAATACAATAATAAAAATTGTATACAACCACTGTCATAGGTGACTTGGCCTGTGTCATGAAATATAAATTAAACGGTTGGCTTGAAATAAATGTTTTGTATTGAAATGCATTAATACAAATTTTACACAACCACTGTCACAGGTGACTTGGCCTGTGTCATGAAAATATGTTTTTCATGAAATCAAACGTTGGCTTGAAATAATTGTTTTTTCGATTGACAATTGCTCACAGTGAACGGTAATGCCTGTGTCAAATAATTGTAAATATGAATATACACCACTGTCATAGGTGACTTGGCCTGTGTCATGAAATATAAATTAAACGGTTGCTTGAAATAATTGTTTTGTATTGAAATGCATTAATACAAATTTACACACAACCACTGTCACAGGTGACTTGGCCTGTGTCATGAAATATGAATCAAACGGTTGGCTGAAATAATTGTTTTTCATTGAAATACACATAATAAAAATTGTATACAACCACTGTCATAAGGTGACTTGGCCTGTGTCATGAAATATAAATCAAACGGTTGGCTTGAAATAAATGTTTTGTATTGAAATGCATTAATACAAATTTTACACAAACCACTGTCAACAGGTGACTTGGCCTGTGTCATGAAATATGAATCAAACGGTTGGCTTGAAATAATTGTTTTTCATTGAAATACAATAATAAAAAATTGTATTACAACCACTGTCATAGGTGACTTGGCCTGTGTCATGAAATATAAATTAAACGGTTGGCTTGAAATAAATGTTTTGTATTGAAATGCATTTGGCCTGTGTCAATAACAAATAATTTTACACAACCACTGTCACAGGCTGACTTGCCTCTGTCATGAAATATGAATCAAACGGTTGGCTTGAAAATAATTGTTTTTCATTGAAATACAATAATAAAAATTGTATACAACCACTGTCATAGGTGACTTTGGCCTGTGTCATGAAATATAAATTAAACGGTTTGGCTTGAAATAATTGTTTTGTATTGAAATGCATTAATACAAATTTTACACAACCACTGTCACAGGTGACTTGGCCTGTGTCATGAAAATATGAATCAAAACGGTTGGCTTGAAATAATTGTTTTTCATTGAAATACAATACTAAAAATTGTATACAACACACTGGTCATAGGTGACTTGGCCTGTGCATGAAATATAAATCAAACGGTTGGCTTGAAATAATTGTTTTGTATTGAAATGCATTAATACAAATTTTACACAACCACTGTCACAGGTGACTTGGCCTGTGTCATGAAATATGAATCAAACGGTGGGCTTGAATTTTTTGTTTGATTGATATGCAATAATACAAATTGTATGCAATCTCAGCCACAGATCAACCACAGAGCAACCGGGATAGAGCCTCCACGCTCCCACCAATAAAAAGTTTCAAATTGTATACAACCTCTGCCACAGCTGACTTGGCCATTGTCCTGACCTGGACGACTGTCTGCATCAGTGTTGGTCTCACAGAACCCCCTCAACAACCGGGATAGAGCCCCCATGCTCCCACCAATACAAAGTTTCAAATTGTATACAAACACTGTCACAGGCTCTGTATGCACAAAATGTTATTCTTTGCTTAAATCAGCCTGAAATACAATATTTAAATAAATAAAGACAATTTGTATAAATAAATAAAGAAAGAAAAAACAAAACATAAAAAAAAATGTTGTAATTTTGAACAACCGTTGTCACAGGTGACTTGGCCAATGTCCTGACCCGAACGTCAGTCAGCATTAGCGGTGGTCTCAAAGAGCCCAATTTGTTTTTTTGCTTGGAACAGCTTGACATATAAATATTGCCCAACAATTAAAAGGATGAAATTGTATACAACGACTATCACAGGTGACTTGGCCAATGTCCTGACCCGGACCTCTGTCAGCATAAGCAGTGGTCTCCCAGCTGTGGTCACTTCAAATATCTGTATTTTCTTGAAACAATTGAAATAAATAAAAAAAATTGTATACAACCACTGCTACAGGCTTTGTATGCTTAAATATTATTATTTTTTCTTGATCAGCATGAAATACAATAAATAAATATAAAATAAATAAATAATAAAATAAATACAATAAAATAAAATAAATAAATTGTTTACAACCACTGTTACAGGTGACTTATTTCCTGAATTTCCTGAAATATAAATAAATAGTTTTCTTAATATAATTATTTTTGCTTTAATACAAATTGTAAATGTGGTTTAAAACCATTACACCACTGTCACAGGTGACTTGGCCAATGTCCTGACACGCACGTCAGTCAGCGTCAGCGGCGGTCTCACAGAACCCCCCCTGCTCCCAACCAGGGGGTCCATCGGACCTCATGGTCTCCCATGAGGATCCCGGGGGGGTGGCTGTGTCCAGAAGTACACCAGACCTGAGGCGCACAGCAGCAGCAGCAGCTCAGCCGGTTTTCTTGAGGTGGAAGCTAGCATCAATGGAGTGCATTGTCCAGAGAAGCTACGGTCTGGGGACAGGGGCTGAGTTGTTTGTGTGAGTTTTTTTGTGTGTTATGTGTTGGTGGGTGGGGGGGGTGGGGGGAGGGAGTCATTTGTGTGGAGCTCTTTTTGTCTGTGTGTGGGTGTGGGGCGGGGGGGGGGCGAGGGGTGTGGGGGGTCATTTGTGTGGAGCTTTTTTCGTCTGTGGGGTGGTTTGTGTGGTGGAGAGGGTGGGGGAAGTCATTGTGGGGAGCTTTTTTTGTCTGTGGGTGGGGGGTGGGGTGGGGGGGGTGGGGGTCATTTGTGTGGAGCTTTTTTTTAAATTCGAAAACAGCCACCAAATGGAGTGGCATCCTACTGAGAGGCTATGCGGAGGCAACAGGGTGAGTCGTTATGTGGAGCTTTTGTGTATGTGTGTTGTGTGTGTGTGTGTGTGTGGGGGGGGGGGGGGGTTAGTCATTGTGTGGAGCTTTTGTGTATGTGTGGGTGTGGGTGTGCGTTAATGTGTGTGTGGGGGGGGGGGGAGGGGGTGGGTGAGTCATTCGTGTGAGTGGAGCTTTTGTTTTTGCTTGAGGTTTTCTTTTTGTGGTGGTGGGGAGGGGCGGGGAAGGCATTTGTATGAAGTTTTGTTTTTGCTGGGCGTTTTTTATTTCAGGAGTGGTGGTGGGGGGGGGTCGTTCGCGTGTGATTGTTTTTAGCTTCTTTTTCTTGTTCTTGGTTTTTTGGGTTGGTTTTGTTTTCAGTCTCTATTCGCGTACTGTTTAGTGTATAAGGTTTTAGTTTTATTGTAGTTAGTGTTAGTTAGGTTAGTTAGTGTATATAGGGTTATGCTTTATTGCTAGGTTAGTGGTTAGTTTGTGATTAGGCGTTTAGTGTTTAGTTAGTGTATTAGGCGTTAGTGTTAGCTAGTGTAAGTAAGTGTATTAAGTAAGTGTTAGTGTTGTAAGTGTTATAAATAACTGTAAGTGTTATTAAGTGTATAAATGAGTGTTAGTGTTAAAGTGTTTAGGAAGCTGAGAATAAAGTGTTTTTAGTTAAAGTGTTAGAAGTGTTAGAAATAAAGTGTTAGTGTTAGTAAGTGTTAGGAAGTGATAGAAATAAGTGATTAGTGTTAGTTGCGTGTTGGTTAGTGTTGGTTAGAGTTGTTAGTTTTAGTAGCGATGACTTTAGTGTAGGTGTAAGTTCAAACAGTATCAGTCGCTTCCGAAATAAAGTAACCTATGGAGCTGCCTGATCTACATTTTTGCTCACGCCACACTGTTCCATTCTGGAGGTTCGGGTGGGTTCCAAACTTACAGCGCTAGGTAAAACCTTTTCTCTATAACCGAGCCAGGTCCAGTCGTGAACGTTTTTCCGGGTGATCTAGTTGAGGCGCCAAACCAATTTCACTGTCTTTTCCGGGACCTCCGCAGCGGTCTGGGCTATGGATGGATACAGATGTTGTCTCACATGGTGGGTTTATACTAGACTCATTCATTCGTTGTATTAGCTGGAAGTGGGCTAGGTTTTCCAGTGTATTAGTGGGAAGTGCCACCAGTTTTTATAAGGTGTTGATTAGTGGAAGTCTAGTTATCTCGCTGTATTAGTGGAAGTGCTAGTTTTTTAGTGTATAGGTGGAAGTTGCAGTTTTTTAGTGTTTAGTGGTAAGTGCTAGTTTTGTAGTGTATTAGGTTGGGAAGTTGCTAGTTTTTTAGTGTATTAGTGGAAGTGCTAGTTTTTTAGTTGTATTAGCTGGGAAGTGCTCAGTTTTTTAGTGTATTCAATGCGAAGTGCAGATTTATTGTGTATTAGTGGGATACTAGTTTTTAGTAATATATGCTTAGTTTTTTAGTGTATTAGTGGAAGTGACGTCACTCTCTCCTCTCCTCTCACTCAGCACGACTCTATACCCTCCTCAGTATTCCGCCGTTGTATTAGTGGAAGTGCTAGGGTTTTTTTAGTTGTATTAGTGTAGGAGTGCTAGTTTTTTAGATGTATTAGTGGAAGTGCCTGCGCAGTTTTTTAGTGGATTGTGGAAGTGCTAGTTTTTGTAGTGGTATAGTGTTTAGTGCTAGTTTTTAGTGTATTCAGTGGGATCAGATGTGACTAGTTTATTTCTATACGCTCACGTGATCATTAGTGGATGAATCCCCAGTGCTACTCGAACAAAGTCTGTATGTCTCTCATGTGTGTGCGTGGAGGCTCAAGAAATGCAAACATCATTAGTGAGCTAAAACGTCGCTATGCACACTTCCCGGGAGGGTATCTAGTTTTTTAGGAGATGATCAAAAGGTGATAACGATGATCAAGGTGAATACGATGTGTATTTACATGGGTGGAACATTAGTGCATAGTTTTGGTGATAGAATTGTACTTAGCTCGATTTCAGTGCTAGTTTTTTGTGTATTGTGGAGTGCTAGTTTTTGTAGAGTCCGTTAATTGTACTGTTAGTGTAAAGAGTAGCTAAGTTTTTTTAGATGTTTTTAGTTTGGAAGTGCTAGTTCTCTCTAGCGAGATTGTTCTTAGATGGATGAAATGGCAAAGTTGCTGAGTGTTCTTCTTTTGTGATGAATGCCCCTCTGAAATGAATATGTTATGTCGGGAATTTCCTGCGAGTCGCTAGTTTTTTTAAGTGTATCTAGTACGTGAAGTGCTTAGTTTCTCTCTCAGAGAATGCAACGTTTGTGACCCATGTTTTAAGTGATTAGATAGGAAAGTGAGTAGTTTTTGAGTAGGTTGTGACCCTGATGTAGCATGGCAAAGCTTGCTAGTCTTTTTGGAGTCGACTGTGAATTAAAGTGAGAGTAATAGTTGGAGTGCCAGTTTTTAGTGTATTAGTTGGAAGTGCTAGTTTTTTAGTGTGTG
>CM039464.1:2033412-2115317 GCA_022414725.1 Microglena sp. YARC
GTGTGGGTGTGGTTAATGGTGTGAGCTGGCTGTGGGGGGGAGGTGGGGGGAGGTCATTCGTGCTGGAGCTTTTGTTTTTGCTTGAGGTTCGTTTTGTGGTGGTGGCGGGAGGGGTCGGGAGCATTTGTATGAAGTTTTTGTTTTTGTTGGGTTTTTATTTCAGGAGGTGGTGGTGTGGGGGGGTCGTTCGCGTGATTGTTTTTAGCTTCTTTTTGTTGCTTGGTTTTTGGGTGTTTGGTTTGTTTCATGTCGGTTACTGTTAGTGTATAGGGTTAGTGTTATTGCTAGTTAGTGTAGTTTAGTGTTAGTTGAGTGTATTAGGGTTAGTGTTTTATTGCTGTAGTGTTAGTTTGTGTATTAGGTTAGTGTTAGTAGTGTATAGGGTTAGTGTTAGCTAGTGTAAGTAAGTGTATAAGTAAGTGTTAGATGTTAGTAAGGTATATAATAACCTGAAGTGTTATTAATGTATAAATGAGTGTTAGTGTTAGGAAGTGTTAGGAAGTGTAGAATAAGTTGAGTGTTAGTAAGTGTTAGAATGTGAGAAATAAGTGTTAGTGTTAGTAAGTGTTAAGGAAGTGGAGAATAAGGTTAGTGTTAGTTGGTCGTTGGTTAGTGTTGTGAGTTAGTTAGTTTTAGTTAGCGATACTTAGTGTTAGGTGTGTTTCAAAGTATCAGTCGCTTCGAAATAAAGTAACCTATGGAGCCTGTCTACATATTTGTCGACAACTGTTGCATTCTGGGAGTTGGCGGTCCAGAACTTACAGCGCAGTAAAACCTTTCTGCTAAAGCGGAAGGCGCGAGTGCCAGTGGTGCGTTTTCCGGGGGTGATGCATAGTAGTGGCGCCAGAGACTGCCCTCAATTTTTCTAACCGCTTGTTGTGCTGCTCCTTCCGACCTCCGCGAGGCGTGTCGGGACATGGATGGAGTTAGGGCTCCAGATGGCTTCATGCTCTACATGGTGCCGTGTACTGATGTATTGACTCATCGTTGTGTATTGAGTGTGGAAGTGCTAGTTTTTCAGTGTAATTAGGTGGAGTGCCAGTTTTTTAGTGTATTATGGGAAGTGCTATGTTTTTTTTACTTATTTACGTTATCGGGAAGTTGCTCAGTCTTCTTCTTATAGTTGTATTAGTGGAGTGCTAAAGTCTTTCCTTTAGTTGTACTTTAGTGGAGCAGTGTTTAGTTTATTTAGTGTATTTATGTTGGACAGTTGATAGTTCTGTTTAGTGCTCACTTAGTCGGATCAGTTGCCTAGTTTTTTTAGATGTATTAGTTGTGAATCTCAGTCTGTTTTTTATTGTTATTAATTGAAGTGCCGAGCTTCTTGTTAAGTGTATTAGATGGAGAGTGCTAGTTTTTTAGTGTTTTAAGTGTTATGTGGAAGTGCTAGTTTTTTAGCTGTATTGTGGAGTGGAAGGTGCAGTTATTTACAGTGTCATTGTGAAGTGCTAGTGTTTTTGTAGTTGTATTATTGTGAAGTGCCAGTTTTTTTAACGTGTATTAGTGTAAGTGTCTAGTTTTTAGTGTATAGTTGGAAGTGGCTAGTTTTTTAGTGTATTAGTGGAAGTGCTAGTTTTTTTAGTGTATTAGTGGAAGTGCTCTAGTTTTTTTTAGTTGTCATTAGTGAAGTGCTAGTTTTTAGTGTATAGGTGGAAGTGCTAGTTTTTTTAGTGTATTAGTGGAAGTGCTAAGTTTTTTAAGTGTATTAGTGGATTAGTGTAGTTTTTTAGTGTATTAGTGGAAGTGCTAGTTTTTTAGTGTATTAGTGGAAGTGCTAGTTTTTTAGTGTATTAGTGGAAGTGCTAGTTTTTTTTATTAGTGGACGTGTATTTTTAGTGGAAGGGAAGTGCTAGTTTTTTAGTGTATTAGTGGAAGTGCTAGTTTTTTAGTGTATTAGTGGAAGTGCTAGTTTTTTAGTGTATTAGTGGAAGTGCTAGTTTTTTAGTGTATTAGTGGAAGTTGTGTAGCAGTTTTTTAGTGTATTAGTGGAAGTGCTAGTTTTTTAGTGTATTAGTGGAAGTGCTAGTTTTTTAGTGTATGGAAGTGCCTTTCAATAGTTCTTTTAAGTGTATTAGTGGATGAGTGGCTAGTTTTTTAGTGTATTAGTGGAAGTGGCTAGCTTTTTAGTTTTTTAGTGGAAGTGCATTTTTAGTGCGAAGTGGGAAGTGCTAGTTTTTTAGTGTATTAGTGGAGAAGTGCAGTTTTTTAGTCGTATTAGTGGAAGTGCTAGTCTTTTTAGTGTATTAGTGTTCCTCTTGAAGTGCAGTTTTTTAGTGTATTAGTGGAGTGTTTTAGTGAAGTTGCTAGTTTTTTCAGTGTATTTAGTGGAAGTGCTAGTTTTTCAGTGTTATTAGTGGAAGTGCTAGTTTTCTAGTGTATTAGTGAAGTGCTAGTTTTTTTTATGTGTATTAGTGGAATTAGTGCTAGTTTTTTAGTGTGTATTAGTGTAAGTCTAGTTTTTTTAGTGTATTAGTTGGAAGTTCTTAGTTTTTTCAGCTAGTTCTTAGTTTTTAGTGTACTATGTATTGCGTGTTTTTTTAAGTGCTAGTTTTTATGTATTGCTAGTGGGAAGTGCTAGTTTTTTAAGTGTATTTTAGTGGAAGTGCTAAGTTTTTTAGTGTATAGTGAAGTGCTTAGTTTTTTGTGTATTAGTGGAAGTACTAGTTTTTAGTGTATTAGTGGAAGTGCTAGTTTTTAGTGTATTAGTGGAAGTGCTTGTTTTTTAGTGTATTAGTGGAAGTGCTAGTTTTTTGGGGGTTTAGTGGAGCAGTTTTTGTAACTGTAATACATAAGTGCTAGTGTTAATGGTTAGTAGTGATAGTTTAGTGTAAGTGGTAAGTGCTATTTTTTAGTTGTATTAGTTGGAAGTGCTAGTTTTTTAGAGTGTCAGTTAGTCGTTCAGTAGCTGTAGTGGAAGTGCTAGTTTTTTAGTTGTATTAGTAAGTACTTAGTGTGTCACTGTGTGTTGTGTGTAGTGTGTTTAGTTCGTGTTAGTGTTTTATGATAGTGTCTAGTTTGCTCATGTTTGTTAGTTAGTGTTAGTTAGTTCGTGTTAGTGTTAGATAGTGTTAGTTAGTGTTAGTTAGTTCGTGTTAGTGTTAGATAGTGTTAGTTCGTGTTTATGTGTAGTGTTAGTTACGTTCGTGTTAGTGTTAATAGTGTTAGTTAGTGTTAGTGTTAGTGTTTAGTGTTAGTAGTTGTTAGTTAGTGTAGTGTTATTAGTTCGTGTTAGTGCTATGTTTAGGTTAGTGTTAGTTGTTGTTAGTTAGTGTTAGTAAGCAGGTTATTAGTTAGATGTTAGTTAGTTAGTGTTAGTGTTAGTTATTGTTAGTGTTATTTAGTTAGTGTTTGTGTTAGTGTTAGTTAGCGTTAGTGTTAATGTCAGTTAGTGTTATTGTTAGTTAGTTAGTTTTAGTATGTTAGTGTTAGTTAGTGTTAGTGTTAGTTAGTGCCAGTTAGTGTAAGTGTTTGTTAGTGTTAATCAGTGTTAGTTAGTGTTAGTTAGTGCCAGTTGGTGTTAGTGTCAGTTGGTGTCAGTATTAGTTAGTGTCAGTTAGTGTTAGTTAGTGCCAGTTAGTGTTAGGTCAGTTCAGTTTAGTCAGTGTTAGTTAGTGTCAGTTAGTGTTAGTTAGTGTTAGTGTTAATCAGTGTTAGTTGGTATTAGTTAGTGTATTAGTGTTAGTGATAGTCAGTGTATACATTAGTGTTAGTGATAGTCATGTGCTATCATTAGTGTTAGTGATAGTCAGTGTATACATTAGTGTTAGTGATAGTCAGTGTATACATTAGTGTTAGTGTTAATGTTAGTTAGTGTTAGTTAGTTAGTATTAGTTAGTTAGTGTTAGTTTGTAAGTGATAGTCAGTGTATAAATTTAGCAACTGTCATCTTGCCATGCAAACACCTCCAGGACCTCCCGACAGCTACGACCACCACTCGACCCATGGCAGTGGATTCAGGAACAGCCCAGCTGACATCAACTAAAATGTGGACTGATTTTCACGGGCGTACAGACAATATACGGGTGAGTTTTTAGTTTTTAGTTTTAGTTGTGACAGGACTTTCACCCCAGAAGGTGGGTTTCCCGGCACAAACCAGCGACACGGAGGATTCGTTTGAATGTGTTTGCCACTCCTACAAAAAACAGTAGGCGCACTTAGGGCTTGTGATAGGCACCGAATGGAGTGAAAAACAAGCTGCAAGCGCCAAGCCTCAAACACCTGAAGAGGGCTGAACCCCTACCCACCCACCCACCCATTAAATAAAAATACCAAGAGATACCACCGTAAGCCTTATTCTTTGCAGTAGTTTTAGTCTTGGCTGTTCTAGTCTTGGTGTTCCTAGTCTTGGCTGTCCTACTCTTGGCTGTTCCTACTCTTGGCTGTTCCTAGTCTTGGCCGCTCCTAGTCTTGGCTGTTCCTAGTCTTGGCTCCTCTTAGTCTTGGGCTGTTCCTAGTAAATTGGCTGTTCCTTAGTCCGTTGGCTGTTCCTAGTCTTGGCTGTTTCCTAGTCTTGGCTGTTCCTAGTCTGCTGTTCCTACTGTTCCAGTTTGGCCGTTTCTAGTTCTTGGCGGTTTCTAGTCTTGGTCGGTTCTTTAGTCTTTGGCTGTTCCTATCTTGGCTGTTCCTAGTCTTGGCTGTACTCTTGGCTGTTCTACATGTCTTGGCTGTTCCTGACTCTTGGGCTGTTCGGCTGGTTCCTACTCTTGGCTGTTCCTAGGCTTTCCTATCTTGGCTGTTCCTAGTCTTGCTGTTCCTGTCTTGGCTGTTCCTAGTCTTGGTCTGTTCCTAGTCTTGGCTGTTTCCTGTAGTCTTGGCTGTATTAGTCTTGGCTGTTCCTAGTCTTGGCTGTTCCTAGTCTTGGCTGTTCCTAGGTCTTGGCTGTTTCCTAGTCTTGGCTGTTCCTAGTCTTGGCTGTTCCTAAGTCTTGGCTTGTTCCTAGTCTTGGCTCGTTCACTAAGTCTTGGCTGTTCCTAGTCTTGGCTGTTCCTAGTCTTGGCTGTTCTCTGTTTCTAGTCTTGGCTGTTCCTAGTCTTGGCCTGTTTCCTAGTCTTGGCTGTTCCTAGTCTTGGCTGTTTCCTAGTCTTGGCTGTTCCCTAGTCTCCTTTGGCTGTTCTTCTAGTCTTGCTGTTCATAGTCTTGGCGTGTTCATCTTCCTTAGTCTTGGCTGTTCCTCTTGGCTTGGCTGTTCCTAGGCTCTATGGCTGTTTCTAGTCTTGGCTGTTCTACTCTTCCTAGGGCTTTGTTGTTTCCTAGTCTTGGCTGTTCCTAGTCTTGGCTGTTCCTAGTCTTGGCTGTTCCTAGTCTTGTTCCTCAGGCTGTTCCTACTCTTGGCGGCTCGTTCCTAGTCTTTGGCTTGTTCCTAGTCTTGGCCGTTCCTGTCTTGGCTGTTCCTAGTCTTGGCTGTTCCTTAGTCTTGGCTGTTGGGCCGTACTCTTCTCTTGGCTGTACCTAGTCTTGCTGTTCCTAGTCTTGGCTGGTTCCTAGTCTTGGCTGTTCCTAGTCTTGGCTGTTCTTAGTCTTGGCTGTTCCTAGTCTTGGCTGTTCCTAGTCTTGGCTGTTCCTAGTCTTGGCTGTTCCTAGTCTTGGCTGTTCCTAGTCTTGGCTGTTCCTAGTCTTGGCTGTTCCCTAGTCTTGGCTGTTCCTAGTCTTGGCTGTTCCTAGTCTTGGCTGTTCCAGTTCCGTTCCTAGTCTTGGCTGTTCCTAGTCTTGGCGGTTAGTCTTGGCGGTTTCTAGTCTTGGCTGTTCCTAGTCTTGGCCGTTCCTAGTCTTGGCTGTTCCTAGTCTTGGCGTTCCTAGTCTTGGCGGTTTCCTAGTCTTGGCTGTTCCTTAGTCTTGGCGGTTTCGTAGTCTTGTCTGTTCCTAGTACGTATCATTCCTTTTGAGGCAAAAATCATTTCCCCCCCAAAGCAATCATTTGCCGTACATAGTCTCAGCAGTGCAAAGCCTTGGCCGTACGTACAGGGCTTTTTTCAAATCTGAGCATGGTTTTTTCCAGCTCTATGGTTTTAGGCCTGCTCCCGGGACAGCGTTTTAGTGCTGTATAGTGGTTTTTAAAGCTTTACAGCCTGCTATAGCTTTTAGGGCCATTTAGGGCACACAAAAAAGACGAACTGTGCGTAATCTTGGCCGGATATATTGATTCATTTATATCTCACTCATTGTGATTATATCAGTCATTCCGATTACAAAATATATATTTATTTTGGGCTTGCATGGGTGAAGGGGCAGTGGAGCCAGTATGATGAATATAGTACATAGTGTGTCCTTTATATATTTTTTCTAATTTCAATTACAGCAGTCATTCCAATTACAAAATAAATATTTATTGCGGGCTTGCCTGGGTAGAGTGGCAGTGGAGCCAGTACAGAAAATATAGTACAGAGTGGGTCCTTTATATTTTACTAGTTGCGATTGTATAAGTCATTCCAATTACAAAATACATATTTATTGGGGGCTTGCATGGGTGAAGGGGCAGTGGAGCCAGTACAGAGAATATAATACAGATTGTTTCATTTCAATTTTAATTCATTGTGATTGTATCAGTCATTTCTATTTTGATTAATTGTGATGATATCAGTCATTTATAGTTCAAATAATTGCGATTATATCAGTCATTCTGTTTAAAAATAAATGCTGGATTGCATGGGTGAAGGGGTAGTGGAGCCAGTATAATGAATATGGTACAGAGTGTGCCCTTTATATTTTACTAATTGCGATTATAACAGTCATTTAGATTACAAAACATGTATTTATTGCGGGCTTGAATGGGTGTAGGGGCAGTGGAGCCAGTAGAAACAATATAGTGCAAAGTGTGTCCTTTATATTTTACTAATTGTTTTTACCGTTCTTCAATAATAATACATTTTATAATTAATATAATTCTTCTTATTATTATTATTATTTTTATTATTATTATTATTATTATTATTATTATTATTATTATTATTATTACAAATGAAACTGATTACAAAAACGGGATTGATCGCAGATGCTAATAGGTGAGGTGGCAGTGGATCCAGCTTCAAGTGGCCAAGCTGTCAAGCGCCAGGGTGGCATTTCGTACCGCCTTCAGCAGCCGGCCCCCCCTGTAAACATCCCCCCTGCTCTAGGTCTCAATTTGGCATTCAACCAATACAAGACTAAGGTACAGCGCAGTACAACAGCTCAGCTTCCAGTTGTACATCGTGGCTTGGCTTCCGTGCCCGGCTTGGCTCCCGTGCCCACTCTGGACAAGGCCTGGTTCCAAGGGTACAGCCCCAGCAATACAGGGGGGTGTAGCCCCCCCAGCGGTATGGTATTCTCTAGTCCTCAGATGAGTAATCCAGACGGCACTTCACTTTGGTGGCCCGAAACTGCCTCCGAAACCGCCTCTAGGATATCTCAGGTCAGACGTGATACAGATGGTAGCTACAGCCTCCCCTTCTTGAAGGTGCCGGAGGAGAGGGGGCCTAGCCCCCCACACACGGCTGGGACCAGGGCCAGCTCGGTGCCCCGCCACTGTCAGCCCTCCCGTGAGTCCAGGCCACATGCTTCCCCCTCACGTGGGGGGGGGCCTAGCCCCCCCCACACGGCTGGGACCAGGGCCAACTCGGTGCCCCGCCACTGTCAGCCCTCCCGTGACTCCAGGCCACATGCTTCCCCCTCACGTGGGGGGGGGCTTAGGCCAGTGTCACCCGGGTCCCTCCCTGTCAGTCCAGCCACATCATTCTACGGAGCGCAACTGAGCCGAGGAAAAACATGGGGCACCGATTTTCAGCGCTTTCTAAGTCACCAAAACCCTAGGAGGGGGAGCCCCTCCCCCTTTCCACTGAACCCCAGGGTTGAAGACCGCCAGCCTGGATCTCCGCGCAACCCCAAATTCGAGGACCGCCAGCCTGGCTCCCCATGCAACCCCAGAGTTGAGGACCGCCAGCCTGGCTCCCCACGCAACCCCAGAGTTGAGGACCGCCAGCCTGGCTCCCCATGCAACCCCAGAGTTGAGGACCGCCAGCCTGGCTCCCCACGCAACCCCAGAGTTGAGGACCGCCAGCCTGGCTCCCCATGCAACCCTAGAGTTGAGGACCGCCAGCCTGGATCTCCACGCAACCCCAGGTTTGAGGACCGCCAGCCTGGCTCCCCATGCAACCCCAGAGTTGAGCACCGCCAGCCTGGCTCTCAACTCAATCCATCGTCTCGGGCTAGGGCCCCCCTTGCTATGCACAGCAGGGGGCAGGCCCAGCAGGTGCAGCTGCAACTAGGGCTTACAGAGCCTGCAGGGGTTTTGCTCCCTGGTGATCTTATTCAGGCTATAGGAGACAGTGGGCATAGGGAAAGAGCCTATTCAGGCCCTCCTGCCTATGCAAGGCATGAGCCTATTCAGGCAATAGGAGACGGTGGGCATAGGGAAAGAGCCTATTCAGGCCCCCTTGCATATGCAAGGCATGAGGACGAGAACAGGCAAGATGAAGTGCAGGGGAGGATGGGGATGATGGAGGAGGACAGGCAAGATGAGGTGCTGGGGAGGATGGGGATGATGGACGAGGACAGGCAAGATGACGTTGGGCCGACATTGCATGCCGATTTATCTGGAGGGGTAGGCCTGGAAGCGAATTTGAGCATGGGGTCGCTGACGCCTGCTGATACACCCTGGACATGAAAGGGACCAGGGGAGCCTTGCCCAAGGTGCTTGGGTATACCCCTCCTGTTGATACACCCTGGCCATCATGAAGGGGACCAGGGGGGCCTTGCCCAAGTTGACGTTGGGCCCACATTGCGTGCCGATTTATCTGGAGGGGTAGGCCTGGAAACGGATTTGAGCATGGGGTCGCTGACGCCTGCTGATACACCCTGGACATGAAAGGGACCAGGGGGGCATTGCCCAAGGTGCTTGGGTATACCCCTCCTGTCGATACACCCTGGCCATCATGAAGGGGAGCAGGGGGGCCTAGCCCAAGGTGCTTGGGCCAACCCCTCCTGACAATACACCCTGGACATGAAGGGGACCAGGGGGGTCTTGCCCAAGGTGCTTTGGTAAACCCCTCCTTTCGATACCCCCTGGCCATCATGAAGGGGACTGGGGGTGCTAAAGATCCACACACCCTCTCTCTCACACACACACACACACACAAACACTCTCAGACACACACACAAACACTCTCTCACACACAGGCGCACACACAAACACAAACACAAACACACACACACACACACACACACACACACACACACACAAACACAAACATTCACACACACAGACAGACACACACACACACAAACACTCACAGGCGCACATACACACACACACACACACACAAACACTCACACACACAAACATTCACACACACAAACACACTCACACAAACACTCACAGGCGCACACACACACACAAACACACTCACACAAACACTCACACACACACACACACACAAACACACTCACACAAACACTCTCACACACACACACAAACACACCCACACAAACACTCACAGGCGCGCACACACACACAAACTCTGACGATACACCCTGGACACCCTTGGCGTGAAGGGAATAAGCGGGGGGGGAGGGTGGGGGGGTGGGGTAAACAACAATAAGGTTGGAGTTCTTCGTTTCAAATATTGACTGGCTTAGTATAGCATATTGCAATAAACCTGTGTGTATTTAAAAAGGCAATAAAAAAATAACATGGTTGGTTAGTTCGGTGGTTGGGTGGTTGGTTGTGCAGCTCCATCATCATCCCTGCCGTTGGGTGGTTGGGTGGGGGCTCTTGCAGTGGTAAGGAGCGGATGTAGTGGAGTCTGTTGTTTTTAAAATGATTTGAATAAGTAAATAATAAATAATACGCCTTATTATGGGGCGTGAGGTTGAGGGGGCAGCCTGTTTGCTTGCACCGGGGCCAGCCACCAATTGAACGTTTTTATTTTATTATGAGTTAGCTGTTTAGTTTTCAATGGATGTACGCTATAAATTGACAGTGTATGGTATACATGGATGTATCGTATAACTTGATAGTGTACGTTATAAATGGATGTATAGTATAACTTGACAATTTACATTATATATGGATGTACGGTATAACTTGGCAGTGTACCTTATAAATGGATGTATGGTATAACTTGACAATTTACATTATATATGGATGTACGGTATAACTTGGCAGTGTACCTTATAAATGGATGTATGGTATAACTTGACAATTTACATTATATATGGATGTACGGTATAACTTGGCAGTGTACCTTATAAATGGATGTATGGTATAACTTGACAATTTACATTATATATGTATGTACGGTATAACTTGGCAGTGTACCTTATAAATGGATGCATGGTATAACTTGACAATTTACATTATATATGGATGTACGGTATAACTTGGCAGTGTACCTTATAAATGGATGTATGGTATAACTTGACCATTTACATTATATATGGATGTACGGTATAACTTGGCAGTGTACCTTATAAATGGATGTATGGTATAACTTGACCATTTACATTATATATGGATGTACGGTATAACTTGGCAGTGTACCTTATAAATGGATGTATAGTATAACTTGACAATTTACATTATATATGGATGTACGGTATAACTTGGCAGTGTACCTTATAAATAGATGTACTGTATAACTTGACAGCATATGGTATACATGGATGTATGGTCTAACTTGACAGTGTACCTTCAAGATGGATGTACTGTATAACTTGAGATTATACACTATAAATGGATGTACTGTATAGCTTGAGAGTATACACTATTAATGGATGTACGGTGTGACTTGACGGTGTACGTTATAAATGGATGCATGGTATAAAAAAAATGATCTGCTTTGCCAAACTGTTTTGTAGACCACTTAATGGATGAGCGGTAGCATTCGACAGTGTATGGCATTATGGTGTGTTGCGTAGTGTGTGACGTTGATAATGGTGATTTGCAAGGCTGCTTTGCCAAACTGTTTTGTAGACAACTCAATGGATGAGCGGTAGCATTCAGCAGTGTTTGGCACTATGGTGTGTTGCTTTTGGTGTGTTGCGTAGTGTGTGGCGTTGATAATGGTGATTTGCAAGGCTGCTTTGCCAAACTGTTTTGTAGACCACTCAATGGATGAGCGGTAGCATTCGACTGTGTATGGCATTATGGTGTGTTGCTTTTGGTGTGTTGCGTAGTGTATGACGTTGATAATGGTGATTTGCAAGGCTGCTTTGCCAAACTGTTTTGTAGACCACTCAATGGATGAGCGGTAGCATTCGACAGTGTACGGCATTATGGTGTGTTGCTTAAGCATTCAGGTGCTTTGCTTTTGGCGTGATGCGTAGTGTGTTACGTTGATAATGGTGCTTAGCAAAACTGCTTTGCAAGACTGTTTTGTAGACCACTCAATGGATGAGCGGTAGCATCCGACAGTGTATGGCATTATGGTGTGTTGCGTAGTGTGTGACGTTGATAATGGTGATTTGCAAGGCTGCTTTGCCAAACTGTTTTGTAGACCACTCAATGGATGAGCGGTAGCATTCACCAGTGTATGGCACCATGGTGTCCTGCTAAAGCAGTAATAGGTGCGTTGCTTTTGGCGCGTTGCTTTTGGTTTGTTACATTGATAATTGTGCTTTGCAAAACAGCTTTGCAGTTATGTTTTGTAGGCCCCTCAATGAATGCACGGTATTGCTTTTGGTGTGATTCTTAGTGTGTGGCCGTCCAGGCGCCTTTCAAATTTAATCCTATTCGAATTGATACAATTTAAAGCAATTTCATACATTCAAAATAACGTTAATTTAATTAAATGGAAAGGAATAAATCGAATTAAAATAACACAACATTAAATACAATTAAATTAATTTTATTAAAAGACATTTAATTAAGGATTCGAATGATTTCATTCGGGAGGCGCCTCCAGGCGCCCTTAATAAGAAATGTAACGATCTGTTGGCGTGGCCTCGCCTTTTGTCAACACTGACTACCGGTACAAGGCAACAAATGTTAGGTAATCATGGCGTGGCCTCGTCTTTGGTCAACACTTACGACCAGTGCAACGTAAGAAATGTGATGATATATTGGCGTTAAATTAAACACAATTTAATAATCGGCTCTCACTTGGAAGTTCGAATTTCTGAACTAGTGAACTTGGAAAGGTACAAAAGGAGTTGGACCCTTGAGGTCTTGTTCGTGGTACACCAGATCGCTAAAGAGTGAAGAGTCGGGGGTTCCACTCCCCCTTCGGTCACTCTTGGCGTTGCAGGTCGTCGTCTACCACAATGGTAGCTTGTCCAGTTCAGGTAGGAGACCGCTCCCCACCCGCGTACGACGAGCTCCCTTGACACCGCGCCCCTACAGGCGTTATCTTTACCTTTGAGGTCTTGTTCGGAATAGTTGCCTACTGTACATATGTATGTTACAGTCCTGACTACTGCTAGCTCCGGCTTACGCAGTGGTGTCCTTAACTTCACGTCCTGAGAGTGGCGCATTACTCGGATGTAACAATTTCAATTTCAATTTCAATGTTACAGTCCAGGGTACTTCAAATTGCCAAATTGGCCAGCGCTTTAGCGCATTTGAAAACAAAAAAACTGCGCTTTGTAGTGCAAAAAGCGCAAAAATTGCTTGCTGCGCCCACAGGGAGTTGCAAAAAACTGCGCTTAAAGCGCAGAGGGGGTCAAAAAGTCAGCGCTCAAAAGAGCGCGCTTTGAATTACCCTGTGTTACAGTCCAGGGGGAGGCCAAATAGGCTAAAGGGACTTGCCTAGCCATATAGGAAGGGCTTCAAAATACGAAGCACCGATGAACTGAACTCAAACGATCATTTATACGACGGGGGCCTGAGTTCGTGCTATAGTGATAATTTAATTGTACAATAGCATTGTACGTATAAAAGAGCACGTAGGTCATCATAGTCATACAATATAATGCAATGAACTGTACTTCAACTTGGTTACATAGCTTCAGCCAGAAATTTGGCTGCTCGCCGTCTTCGGCAGTAAAAAAAAGGAAAATGTAAACGCGAACAAATCACTGTTTACCTACACTTTTCCATTTTATAATATACTGTACTGGTAAACAAAATGCTGAGTCCTATACCAGCCAATGCGTAAAACACGCACGGTGTACGATTTACTACATACATCGGTAAACAGTACTGTACATCGTAGAGCAAATGCATAATATATAGCAGGATGTACAATAAATAATACATGAGATCAGGGGGGGGGCAGAAAGACAGATTTTGGACAGCACCTTCGATATGGTGTCCGATTCAGATGGGAGTTGGAATTGTGGACGTTTCATACAAAAAGAGGGGGAGAATAAAGTTGGCTAAAAGTTTTTTTACCCCCCCCCCCCCCCCCCCCCCCCCTCCTAAAACCCAATTACCTCACCCTACCCCCCCTAAAATGGGGGTCATTCGAAAGATCTTTTAAAGCCCATTTCAGTTATGCTCTTACATCTTTCATGGGGTTATCCAAACGTGATTTATCGCGATGTTAAGATTTTGGCCGCTTTGGTTGAAAAAAACTTTGGACCCCTCTAACTTTGGTACAACTTTATTTTTGGCTCAAAAAAAAAAAAAAAATGTTTTTATATATACTTTGAGGATAGGCTCTATCCAAAGCGAAGGTGCGGTACGGCAGCTTTTTTCTTGCCCCCCCCTCGCATGAGATCATATATATATGTACCGGTATATCCGTACACATGATAACAACCATTATACCAGAGTATACGTATTACTCTAATTAATTTATTAGCATTACTCACGCTAATTTTTCAGTAGGCTAATACGTGGGTGGTCACCAGGGTTATTCAGAAGGACCCCTAGCTCTGCGTCCTGAGATGTAACCAATTGTACAGCCTGCGTCCTGACACACTACCAATGTCATAGCCTGCGTCCTGAGATGCAACTCAACTAGCAAAGCCTGCATCCTAGGCCGCGACCAATATCATAGCCTGCATCCTGAGACAGAAACTGAATCAGCATTGCCTGCGTCCTGAGATGCAACCAATATCAAAGCCTGCGTCTTGAGATGCAACCCAACTAGCATAGCCTGCATTCTGAGACAGAAACTGAACCAGCATAGCCTGCGTCCTGAGATGCAACCAATATCAAAGCCTGCGTCTTGAGATGCTAATCAACTAGCATAGCCTGCATCCTGAGACAGAAACTGAACCAGCATTGCCTCCGTCCTGAGATGCAACCAATATCAAAGCCTGTGTCTTGAGATGCAACCCAACTAGCATAGCCTGCATCCTGAGACAGAAACTGAACCAGCATAGCCTGCGTCCTGAGATACAAATAATACCTTACCCTGCGTCCTGAGACGCAACCAACATCATAGCCTGCGTCCTGAGATACAACCGAACCAGCTTAGCCTGCGTCCTGAGCCACAACCGGACCAGCTTAGCCTGCGTCCTGAGACGCACCCAAATCAGCATAGCCTGCGTTTTGAGCCACAACCGGACCAGGTTAGCCTTCGTCCTGAGACGCAACTGAACCAGCATAGCCTGCGTCCTGAGACACAACTGACCCGCAGCCGACCCATAGCCCACGTCCTGCGACGCAACCAACCCACTGAAGCTGCGTCTGCAATGCAACTGACCCTCCCCACGTTGCGTCTACGACGCAGGACGCAGCATCCTGAACACCCCTGGTGGTATCGTCAGGCGGACTGCTGCCCATACATGTCCTCACTGGTGGTTGGGTGGTTGGGTGGTTGAGTGGTCTCGTCAGGCGGACTGCAGCCCATACATGTCCTCACTGGTGGTTGGGTGGTCATGCCAGGCGGAGTGCTGCCCATACAGGTTGGGTGGTTGGGTCAGGCTGAGTGCTGCCCATATATGTCCTCACTGGTGGTTGGGTGGTTGGGAGGTTGGGTGGTTTGGTGGTCATGCCAGGCGGAGTGCTGCCCATACAGGTTGGGTGGTTGGGTCAGGCTGAGTGCTGCCCATAAATGTCCTCACTGGTGCTTTCTTCCTCACCCTCCTCACTAGGTACCCCTCCCCCGGCCCCACCCCCTACCCCGGCCCCACCCCCAACCACGACCTCACCCCTTGATTTGGTTCCAGCACCAGCACCAGCTCCTTCCCCCAGTCCAGTCCCTGCCTCCACCCCCGCCCCTGCCTCATCCCAGCCCCTGACCACCGCCGCCCCAGCTCCAGCCCCTGCTCCTGCTCCAGCTCCAACGCCCGCCCCAGCCCCTGCTCCCAACCCTGCCTCAGCCCTTGCTCCAACACCCGCCCCAGCCCCTGCCCCAGCTCCAATGCCCGCCCCAGCTCCACCGCCCGCTCCCGCCCCAGCCCCAGCTCCAACGCCCGCTCCCGCCCCAGTCACATCCCCAGCTCCAGCTCCCGCCCCCACCACTGCCCCCAACCCAGCCCCTGCTACTGCTCCAGCTCCAACCCCCGCCCCAGCCCGTGCCCCCAACCCCGCCCCAGCCCTTGCTCCAACACCCGCCCCAGCCCCTGCCCCAGCTCCAATGCCCGCCCCAGCTCCACCGCCCGCTCCCGCCCCAGCCCCAGCTCCAACGCCCGCTCCCGCCCCAGCCCCAGCCCCAGCTCCAGGTCCCGCCCAACCACTGCCCCCGACCCAGCCCCTGATCCCGCTCCCGCTCCGGCCCCCATCACTGCCTTCATGGAAGAGGAAGCCATGATGGCTGTCAGTGATGCCACGTCAGCATCAAGAGTGGAGGCGAGGAGGGAGCTGGGTGTGGAGGGGGCTGCGTTTTCCGAAGTCTGTTTATTCTGTTGGTGCTTGGCAACAAGGGCTTGGGTCAGACTGGTCAGTTTCTTGCACCTCTCTTCAAGGCTCACGCGCTGCTCCTCAGACTGCATTACAAGTGGATTGGTTTTGTTTGAGTCGGATTGGGTTTGGTTTTGGGTTTAGTTGGGTTGGGTTTGGGTTCAGTTGGTTTGGTTGTGCTTGATGAGATTCGTTTTCAGGATGATACGATTTAGTTGGGTTTGGTTGGGTTTGGTTGGTTTGGTTGGGTTGGGTTTGGGTTCAGTTGGTTTGGTTGTGCTTGATGAGATTTGTTTTCAGGATGATACGATTTAGTTGGGTTTGGTTGGGTTTGGTTGGTTTGGTTTGGTTGGGTTTGGGTTCAGTTGGTTTGGTTGTGCTTGATGAGATTTGTTTTCAGGATGATACGATTTAGTTGGGTTTGGTTGGGTTTGGTTGGTTTGGTTTGGTTGGGTTTGGGTTCAGTTGGTTTGGTTGTGCTTGATGAGATTTATTTTCAGGATGATACGATTTAGTTGGGTTTGGTTTCTGTTGGAGCGGGATGGTTTTGGGTGGGATGGGTCAGACTGCGTTACAAGTGGTTTGGTTTGGTTTGAGTTTGGTTAGATTGGGTTTGGTTAATCTGGTTGTGCTTGGTAAGAGTTTTTCAGGGATGATACAGTTTAGTTTGGTTTGGTTTCTGTTGGAGCGGGATGGTTTTGAGTGGGATGGTTCAGACTGTGTTACACGTGGTTTGGTTTGATTTGATTTTGGTTGGATTGGGTTTGGGATTGGTTGGTCTGGTTGTGCTTGGTGATAGTTGTTATAGGATGATACGGTCTAGTTTGGTTTCTGTTGGAGAGGGATGGTTTTGGGTGGGATGGGCCAGACTGGCCAGTTTCTTGCACCTCTCTTCAAGGCTCACGCGCTGCTACTCAGACTGCGATACATGTGGATTGGTTCGGTTTGGTTTATATTGGGATTGGGTTTGGTTGGTCTGTTTGTGCTTGGTGAGAGTTTTTCTGGGATGATATGGCTTAGTTGGGTTTGGTTTCTGTTTAAGCGGGATGGTTTTTGGTGGGATGGGTCAGACTGCGTTACAAGTGGTTTGGTTTGGTTTGAGTTTGGTTGGATTGGGTTTGGTTGGTCTGGTTGTGCTTGGTGAGATTGTTTCTGGGATTAAACGGTTTAGTTTAGTTTGGTTTCTGTTGGAGTGGGATGGTTTTGGGTGGCATGGGTCAGACTGCAATACATTTGGATTGGATTGGTTTGGTTTGGTTTGCATTGGATTAAGTTAATCTGGTTGTGCTTAGTGAGAGTTTTTCTGGGCTGCTATGGTTCAATAGGGTTTGATTTCTGTTGGGACGGGATGGTTTTGGGTGGGATGGGTAGGACTGGATATTTTGTAATGCATATTTTGCAATGCAACAACAAGCCTTCGCCAACATGCTCCGAGCCTCCTTCATCCCCCCCCTCCCCCCCCCCCCCCCCCCCCCCCCCGCCTCCCGCCCACCCACCCACTCACCCCCCCCACCACGTCCCCCCCCCCCCCCACACACACACACACCACCACCACCACCCACCCCGCCCACTCACCCACACCACCACCCACCACCCACCACGTCCAACATCCTGCTTCTGCAGACCTACGCAGATGCACTAATCAAGGATTTGATTTTAATATTTTTGAACATTGTTTAGTGCAATTTAATGTAACAAAAAGCAGCAAACTTTCGCCAACATGTTCCTAGCCTCCTTCATCTCCCCCCCCCCCCCCCCCCCCCATCCCACCACCACCACTACCAACACCAACAGCACCAACCAAAAACAGCGCGCCTTTGCCAACATGTTCCTAGCATCTTCCAGATCCTTCTGATTAATGTCACATCCCACCACCACCGCCACCATATTCATTACCACCATCACAGACCAACACCACCACCACCACCACCACCATATTAAACCCTGAACCCTAAACACCATATTCATTACCACCACCACCACTACCACCACCACCACCACCAAGCAGCGCACCTTTGCCAACATGTTCCTAGCCTCTTCCAGATCATTCTGCTGAGTGAGACGAAGCCGAGGACCCCCTCAAATTTGCAATGCCCCCACCCCCTCCTCCATCCACCCCCGCTCCCTCCATCTCTTGACCCCCCCCCCCCCCCCCCCCCCCCCCCCCCCCCCCCCCCCCAACCCCCGCCCGAGGTGGTGGTGCGGAACAGAATGCAGCGCACCTTTGCAAACATGTTTCCTAGCCTCTTCCAGTTCATTTTGCTGAGTGAGACGAAGCCAAGGACCCCCTCAAATCTGCAATGCCCCCCCCCCCCCCCCCTCCATCACTCCATCCCTTACACCCCCCCCCCCCTCCCAACCCTGCCCCGAGGTGTGTTGCAGAACAGAATGCAGCGCACCTTCGCCAACATGTTCCTAGCCTCTTCCAGATCCTTCTGCTGAGCGTCAACAGTCTGAACCAGCACGAGCTGCATAGGGGGTGCATGCAGGGGTGGACAATATTTGTAGAACAGTATATAAAGTAAAATTAAAACAGTATGTAGTATATTATATATGTATTAAAACAGTATGTAGTATATTATATATGTATTAAAACAGTATGTAGTATATTGTATATGTATTAAAACAGTATGTAGTATATTATATATGTATTAAAACAGTATGTAGTATATTATATATGTATTTAAAACAGTATGTAGTATATTATATATGTATTAAAACAGTATGTAGTATATTATATATGTATTAAAACAGTATGCAGTATATTATATATGTATTAAAACAGTATGTAGTATATTATATATGTATTAAAACAGTATGTAGTATATTATATATGTATTAAAACAGTATGTAGTATATTATATATGTATTAAAACAGTATGTAGTATATTATATATGTATTAAAACAGTATGTAGTATATTATATATGTATTAAAACAGTATGTAGTATAAAAAGTAAAAAGTATAATGTACTGTATATATTATATAATGTAAAAGTAAACCAGTATATAGGATATTATGAAGTTTATAGTATATAAAGTAAAAGTAAACCAGTATATAGGATATTATGAAGTTTATAGTATATAAAGTAAAAGTAAACCAGTATATAGGATATTATGAAGTTTGTAGCATATAAAGTAAAAGTAAACCAGTATATAGGATAGTATGAAGTTTGTAGCATATAAAGTAAAAGTAAACCAGTATATAGGATAGTATGAAGTTTGTAGCATATAAAGTAATAGTAAACCAGTATATAGGATAGTATGAAGTTTGTAGCATATAAAGTAAAAGTAAACCAGTATATAGGATAGTATACAGTATGTAGTATATAAATTAAAATCTGTATAATAAACAGTATATATTATATAGAGTATTGAAGATACAATTTACAGAACTATTGAAGATGAAATAAAACAAACAACTAAACTATTGAAGATAAAATCAAACAAACTGGTGAAGAGAAAATAAACAACTAAACTGTTGAAGATAAAATAAACACATAACTGAACTGCTGAAGATAAAATAAAAGAACATCTAAACTGTTGAAGATAGAATAGAACAAACAACTAAACTATTGACGATACAATTAAACAAACAACTAAACTATTGAAGATAGAATAAAACAAACAACCAAATTATTGACGATAAAATAAAACAAACAACTAACTATTGAAGATAAAATAAAACAAACAACTGAACTGTTGAAGATAAAGTAAAAAAAAATAATGAACTGTTAAAGATAAAGTAAAACAAACAACTGAACTGTTAAAGATGAAGCAAAACAAACGAATAAACTGTTAAAGATGAAGTTAAACAAACAACTGAACTATTTAAGATAGAATAAAACAAACAAATGAACTATGAGATATTGAAGATAAAGTATAAAATAAAAAGATTAACTATTGAAGATTTCATATTGAAGAAACAATATACAAGATCGAAGATAAATATAAAATATAAATACAAACTATTGAAGATAACATATTGAAACACACAATATAAGCTCTTACCCTCTTCTGTTGACTCTTCAAATCAGATGTCTGCTGGCTCTGTTGTGATGCCTGCAGTTGTTTGTTCATGTCCTGTAGAAGCTGCGCAATGCAAAGGTTTAGTATATTTTATGATCCATTTCTGAAAATAATGCCGATACTACTACTACTACTACTACTACTACTACTAATAATAATGCAAAGTTTGAATGCATTCTATGATCTATTTCTGAATAATAATGCCGATAATTCAAATCAGATGTCTGCTGGCTCTGTTGTGACACCTGCAGCTCCATTTCATGTCCTGTAGTTGTAGCTGCGCAGTGTATAGCTCGGTAACATTCAAAACAGGTCACTATTTTGATTATATTTGTATCATTTGAATCAGATGTCTGCTGGCTATGTTGTGATCAGGGTACTACTAAGCGTGCGCGGTAGCGCGGTGCCGCGCTGCCTTTTTGAGCACCTCTGCGCATTTCACGCAGTTTTTTCAACCCCCTGTGGACGCAGCGCGCATTGTTTTCGTTTTTTGCACTAAAAAGCGCTGACCAATTTGACGTGTTTGCGCTTTAAGCGCTCACCAATTTGGCAAGAAGTAGGACCCTGTTTGTGATGCCTGCAGTTGCTTGTTCATATCTTGTAGAAGCTGCGCAATGCAAAGGTTTAGTTTCTTTTATAATATGTTTCTGCATAATAATGCAAATATTAATGCCAATAATAATGATAATAATCATAATAATAATAATAATAATAATAATAATAATCATAATAATAATCATAATGATAATAATAATAATAATAATAATAATAATAATATTAAAACTAATAATAATAATAATAATAATAATAATAATAATAATAATAATAATAATAATGCAAAGGTTGACTATCTTGTATTATCTATTTCTGAATAATAATGCCGATAATTTAAATAAGATGTCTGATGGCTATGTCGTGATGCCTGCAGTTGCTTGTTCATGCACAGTGCAAAGTTTTAATCATAATACTGATCATTTAATTTGTTTGATCATAATACTGATCATTTAATTTGTTTGATCATAATACTGATCATTTAATTTGTTTGATCATAATACTGATCATTTAATTTGTTTTATCATAATACTGATCATTTAATTTGTTTGATCATAATACTGATCATTTAATTTGTTTGATCAAAATACTGATCATATAATTTGTTTGATCATAATACTGATCATTTAATTTGTTTGATCATATTACTGATCATTAATTTATTTAAGCATACTACCTGATGAAACTGATCAGTAATGTCTGGCAGGTGTCTGTCTGAGACGTTTCTGAGGAGGTCAACTCATCCTTCAGCCTCTCTACCAAGGGGCAACCTAATAAAAACAAAAAACTATACACAAAATACGAACGTAAAATACAAAATACACAACAAAATCAAATTAATGTAAAATATAAAATACTCTACAAAATACAAACGTAAGATACAAAATAAACAACAAAATAAAATAAACGTAAAATATAAAATACGCAACAAAATAGAATAAACGTAAAATAAAAAAATAAAAAAAAAATAGAATAAACGTAAAATATAAATTCACAACAAAATACTAACGTAAAATAAAAAATACACAATACAAACGCATTACACAATCGTGTACAAATATTAATCATGCCCCACCTGCTTATACGCCTGGCAGGTGTCTGTCAAAGATTTTTCTGAGGAGGACAACTCATCTCTCAGATTCTCCACCTGGGAAAGGCAAAGCTAGAGTCAGATGTACAATAAGATCTGGATTCTGATCTAAGATCATATCTTTTATACCAGATCTGGATAATGATCTAAAATCAGATCTTTTAGATTAGATCTTAATTCTCATTTATTAGCAGGTCTGGGTTCTTATCTACAATCAGATTCAGATTCTGATCCAAATTCAAATTCAGATTATGATGTAAATTCAGATTCAGTATCCGAACTCCTCATTTCAAGATGGATAGGCCACTTTCAAATTTTGAGATTTCAAGATGAATGGACCATAATTTGGGGAATATTTAGGTGACAAATAATTGAAATTATATTTTATATTTTTTGCGAGGGGGTGGGAGTAGGGGGGGGGGGGGGGGGCAAGAAAAAGTTATCAGACCGCACCATTGTAAGTTGTTGTCTTTCCCCCTGAGACCCCTGATGATGATTCAGTATAATTGTTTTCCTCTCCCACCCTCGTGTTTTGGTCTACATGATTAATTAATTAGGTTTCGGTTCCAGTGTTCAGTTATGATATTAGTCATGGCCTCACTGTATAAACGTAATGTTTTGTTTAACGCCTTTCCACCATAGCTTTTATTCTAAGAGCAGCAGCTTCTAGGCAGCTTCCAGTGCAAGTGAATAGGAATGTTTCTAATATTTGTTGCCTTTTCCCACAGAGTAATCTTCTTTATTCATGATAATGATCCAGTTCATAATAAAGGAAATGTTTTAGCTATTGTACCAACCAAGCCTGAGCCCTACCTGACTGCTGATTTCCTTTTTTACTGAAAGAATTTCACCCCAGGCAGTGTGTGTATGTGTGCGTGTGTGTGTGTGTGTGTGTGTGTGTGTGTGTGTGTGTGTGTGTGTGTGTGTGTGTGTGTGTGTGTGGGGGGGGGGGGGGGGGGGGGGGGGGGGGGGAAGTGTGGACATACACACCAATAGCTTGCACGGCAACTTGACGCAATATATCTGTCTGCCTCTGTAAAAAAATAATAAAGTTCTGATTGTTATCCTCCGACTTCAGTTTTCAGTTTTCAGTTTTCAGTTTTCAGAACCAACCTGAGCTCTACCTGGCTGCTGATTTCCTTTTTTACTGAAAGGATGTCACCCCAGGCAGTGTGTATGTGTATGTGTGTGTATGTGTGTGTGTGTGTGTGTGTGTGTGTGGAAGTGGAAGTGTGTGTGTGTGTGTGGGGGGGGAGGGGGGGGTGTTTGTGTGTGTGTGTGAGTGGGGATGGGGGGGTGGCGGGGTTGTGTGTGTGTGTGAGTGGGGGTGGGGTGGGGTGGGGGTGGGGGGAGGGTTGTGTGTGTGTGTGTGAGTGGGGTGGGGTGTGTGTGGGGGTGGGTGGGGTGTGGGGGGGGGTGAGTGTGTGTGTGTGGGGGGGGTGAGTGGGGTGGGGGTGGGGTGTGTGTGTGGGTGTGTGCGTGGGGGTGTGTGTGTGTGAGTGTGTGTGAGGTGGGGTGGGGTGGGGTGGGGTGTGTGTGTGTGTGTGTGTGTGTGTGTAAGTGGGGGTGGGGGGTGGGGGGTGTATGGGTGGGGTTGTGTGTGTGTGTGTGAGTGAGGGTGGGGGTGGGGGTGGGGGATGTTTGTGTGTGTGTGTGTGTGGGGGGGGGGGAGGGGGGGGGTGGTGGTGTGTGTGTGTGTGTGTGTGTGTGTGTGTGTGGGGGGGGGGGGGGGGGGGGGGGGGGGGGGGGGCAATTGTGAACCTACCCATGACAACAAAAATACAAATATGTTGCATGACAACTTGGGGTTTGGTTTGGTTTGTTTGGTTTGGTTTGGTTTGGTTTGGTTTGGTTTGGTTTGGTTTGTGTTGTGTTGTGTTGTGTTGTGTTGGGTTGGGTTGGGTTGGGTTGGGTGCACGGCAACTTGTGAAGTACAGAAAAGCCCATTTTAACTTAGCCAGCGTGTCACTCATTATCCACTCGCCGCATGCGAAATCACGAAAAGGGTGAAAAACGGTCTCGGGGGGAGAGGTTTCTGACCATGGTGCTGATGCTCGAAATGAATTCTGTCTGAATGAAGTATTGCGCAAGGGCGTCGAGAAGGCCATGCGCTAAAAATATAAAAATATATAAAGAAAAGGAAATTTTGTGAAGCGGTTGTGAGAGTCAGCTACGAATTTAAAAGCATTTTTGGCGGGAAAATCACTGCATAAAATAAATGTGGGTCCAAAAGCAAAAAAATGTTTTCGACAAAATGTTCCAAAATTTTATTTTATCTTTACCATCAGTCCTAGTTAATTTGGGTCCAATCGGAGAAAGGCGATTTCGTCTCTGAACAGCACTACCATGCGCTAAAAATATAACCGAGCTTTTGCTCGGCAAGTTCAATCGAGTTCATTTAGTGGGATGTCGATTTCCAACTCACACATTGAGGGAATCGTCATCTCGGTCTGCGAGCTCCTGCGTTTCCCAGCGTCCACCCCTTGCAAATCTACGAATGGCAGGTACGAGCTCTACTCCTTGCGCCATGATCCTGCTATCTAGCATCCTGAACAGTTTCGCATGCGGCTCGGAATTTGATTGCCCGGAAAACTAAGGGCCACAAATAGGTTTTTTTGCCGCTGACGGTGCGCTGACGCCAATTTCAGGCCAAATCCCTTGTACTTAATTCAGTACATCTTCAGTACTCCACAAGTTGCCATGTGGGTGGGTTGGGGTGGGTGGGGTGGGGCAATACATCTTTCTGCCTCTGATAAACAATCATAAAAGCCTGAGCTTAGATTCTCATCTTCCGACTTCTGTTTTCAGTCTCAGTTATCAGTTTTTATAGTTTACTTATCAGCTTTGGTCTCACTTTCAGTTCTCACACTTCCAACTTCAGCTTTGGTCTCACTTTTCAGTTCTCACACTTCCAACTTCAGCTTTGGTCTCACTTTTCAGTTCTCACACTTCCAACTTCAGCTTTGGTCTCACTTTTCAGTTTTCAGTTTTCAGGTTCCATACTTCCAACTTCAGCTTTGGTCTCACTTTTCAGTTCTCACACTTCCAACTTCAGCTTTGGTCTCACTTTTCAGTTCTCACACTTCCAACTTCAGCTTTGGTCTCACTTTTCAGTTTTCAGTTTTCAGGTTCCATACTTCCAACTTCAGCTTTGGTCTCACATTTCATTTCTCACACTTCCAACTTCAGCTTTTGTCTCACTTTTCAGTTTTCACACTTACAACTTCAACTTTGGTCTCACTTTTCAGTTTTCAGTTTTCAGTTTTCAGTTTCCAAACTTCCAACTTCAGCTTTGGTCTCACTTTTCAGTTCTCACACTTCCAACTTCAGCTTTGGTCTCACTTTTCAGTTTTCACACTTACAACTTCAGCTTTTGTCTCACTTTTCAGTTTTCACACTTACAACTTCAACTTTGGTCTCACTTTTCAGTTTTCAGTTTTCAGTTTCCAAACTTCCAACTTCAGCTTTGGTCTCACTTTTCAGTTCTCACACTTCCAACTTCAGCTTTGGTCTCACTTTTCAGTTCTCACACTTCAATTATCACCTTAACTCCCACTTTCAGTTTTCACACTTTCAACTTCAGCTTTTGTCTCACTTTTCTGTTTTAACTTCTCAGTTTTCACACTTCAATTAACACCTTTGGTCTCACTTTTCAGTTTTCACACTTCAATTATCACCTCTGGTCTCACTTTCAGTTTTCACACTTCAATTATCACCTCTGGTCTCACTCTCAGTTTTCACACTCCAATGATCACTTTTGTTCTCACTTTCAGTTTTCACTTTTCAATCATCACCTCTGGTCTCACTTTCAGTTTTCACACTTCAATTATTACCTTTGGTCTCACTTTTCCCTTATCAGTTTTCATCCTTCAATTCTCAGCTTCCAACTTCAATCAGCTCCAATTATCAGTTCCTCACTTTAACAATCAGTTTCATACTCCAATGATCAGGTTCATACTCCAATGATCAGGTTCATACTTCAATCAGCTCCAATGATCAGTTCCATACTTCAATGATCAGTTTCGTACTTCAATGATTAGCTTCATACTTCAATTTTCAGCTACCAACTTCGGTTTTCAGTTTCTTTGCTCCATTATGCTTGCAATTGATGCGTACCTCACTCTTGTACTTCAGTTCAAGATCCTCCAATCTCTGGCCTTGCTCCCGTAATCTCTCATTCATCTCATGGACGACCTGTGTAATGTAACAAAATGTAACAAATGTAACATGTTTAAAATGCAAAATGTTTAAAATGTAAAAAAATAAAATCTAACCTGGAAGTGAAACATAATCCAAGCACAAATTAAAAAAAACATTCAAAAATTGAAATGTAATTATTCATCTCATTCATCTCATGGACGACCTGCGTAATATAACAAAATGTAACAAATGTAACATGTTTAAAATGCAAAATGTTTAAAACGTAAAAAAAAAAATCTAACCTGGAAGTGAAACATAATCCAAGCACAAATTTAAAAAAACATTCAAAAATTGAAATGTCATTATTCATCTCATTCATCTCATGGACGACCTGCGTAATATAATACAATATAAAATGTTTAAAATGTAAAATGTTTAAAATATAAAATGTTTTAAATGTAAAATGTTTTTTTTGCCTCATTCTGTCCTTCATCTCATGGACGACCTGTGTAAAATAATATATAAAATGCTTGAAATGTAAAATGCTATTAATTGCCTCATTCGTGTCATGGATGACCTGCGTGAAATAATAAAATGTAAAATGTTTAAAATGCAAAATGATTTTTCTGCTTCATTCATCTCATGGACGACCTGCGTAAAATAATGATATGTTCAATGTTTAAAATGTAAAATGTTTTGTTTGCCTCATTCATCTCATGAAGACCTGCGCAATATAATAAAACGTAACATGTTTAAAATGCAAAATGTTTAAAATGTAAAAAAACAAAAAGCAAACCTGGAAGTGAAACATAATTCAAGCACAGATACGAAAAGCATTCAATAATTGAGATGTGAGACTTGAAAATGTGTAACAGCAAATTGAAGATCAACAAATAAGATTTAACATTAAAAACATAATGTGAAAGGTTGCGCAAGATTAAATAAAAAATGGAAAATGACACAAAGTTGTTAAACAGTGAGCAAATAATAAAGCTTGCAAATATTGAAATGAAAAACATTCAAATGACAAACAATGTTTGACAATTTACAAATAATAAAGCTTACAAATTTTGAAATAAAAAAACATACAAAATAACAAAACATGTTCAACAATTAACAAGTAACAAAGCTTGAACATATGACATGACAAAACATTCAAAGGGGCAAAAATGTTTAGCAATTGACAAATAAAAAAGCTTGCAAATATGGCAATGAAAAAATGAGCAACAAAACAAACTGAACAATGAACCTGAATGAACAATTAAAAAATAAAACAATTAACAAAATAACAAAATTAAATATTAAACAATTAACAATGAAACTGAATTTAAAAAATTAAATCTGGTGAATGTGGAAATGAACCAGACCTAGGCGTCTTGCTGGCTGCAATAGCACAAAATTGCGTCAATCGCGTAATCGGGCTCCAAAACCTTGCAATGGCGCGCGTCATGCAGTACCCTTCTGGCAAAGCGAAAAATTGGCAGAAAGTGTTGGCTATCGGAGCGACAGGAGGCACAGCGATTCTTAGTGTAATACCTACCTGGTTACACCACTACTGTATCCAGCTGCTGCTTGTTCAACCACATGGTAACCATGTGTGCTGTACAGCAGCACATGACTCAGTACAACACTAAGTACCTACCTGGTTACACCTCTAATGTATCCAGCTGCTGCTTGTTCAACCACATGGTAACCATGTGTGATGTACAGCAGCACATGACTCAGTACAACACTAAGTACCTAACTGGTTACACCTCTAATGTATCCAGCTGCTGCTTGTTCAACCACATGGTAACCATGTGTGATGTACAGCAGCACATAACTCAGTACAACAGTGAAGTACCTACCTGCTTGTACACCTCTGCTGTATCCAGCTGCTGCTTGTTAACTCTATATATCTGTTACAGAGCAGAATGCTGACACTGTACTTCATAGTGGCCACATGCCATGTACTTCAGCACAGGGGTCAGTACATAACTGAAGTACATACCTGGTTGTACATCTCCACCGTGTCAAGCTGCTGCTTGTTCAATGTCTCAATCTCTTGATTTAGTCCTTGGACAACTTCCTTATGGCCATCTTCCATGGTGTGAATCTGAACAGGAGATACTGAGTTGGTTTGGTTATGACAGAGCTGGTTTTGTGATGGCATTGATGGTTTGGCACAGTCTTTGCCATCTTCCATGACGAGAATCTGAACGGGAGATACAGAGTTGTTTTGGTTATGACAGAGCTGGTTTTGTGATGGCATTGATGGTTTGGCACAGTCTTCGCCATCTTCCATTATGAGAATCTGAACAGGTGTTGCAGAATTGGTTTGGTTTGGTAGAGTTAGTTTGGCGGACTTGGTGTGGTAGAGTTGGTTTGGCAGAGTTAGTTTGGTTTGGTAGAGTTAGTTTGGCGAACTTGGTGTGGTAGAGTTAGTTAGGCAAAGTTGGTTTGGTTTGGTAGAGTTAGTTTGGCGGACTTGGTGTGGTAGTGTTGGTTAGGCAGAGTTGGTTTGATGGAGTTGGTTCTGTACAGTTGCTACTAGTTTGAAATATTTTCCTGTGTGAAGAGTTGGTTTCGAGATTCAGTCCTTGGACAACTTCCTGGTGGTCATCTTCCATGATGTGAATCTGAACAAGGGTTGCAGAGTTGGTTTGGTAGACTTGGTTTGGTCTGGTGTGTCGCTTTGGTAGAGTTGGTTTGGTTTTGCAAAGTTGATTTGAATTTTTGGAAGAGTTGGTTAGCTTATGGCAGAGCTGGTTTGGCAGGCTTGGTGCGGTAGAGTTTTTTGGAGGGGAAGAGTTGTTTTGCTTTGGCATAGTTGAAATGATTCGGAAGAGTTGTTTTTGTTATGGCAGAGATGGTTTGGTAGAGTTGGTTTGGTAGAGCTGGTTTGGTAGAGCTGGTTTGGTAGAGTTGGTTTGGTAGAGCTGGTTTGGTAGAGTTGGTTTGGTAGAGTTGGTTTGGTAGAGTTGGTTTGGTAGAGCTGGTTTGGTAGAGCTGGTTTGGTAGAGTTGGTTTGGTAGAGCTGGTTTGGTAGAGCTGGTTTGGTAGAGTTGGTTTGGTAGAGCTGGTTTGGTAGAGTTGGTTTGGTACGGCACAGTTGAAATGATTTGCAATAGTTGGTTCTGTTATGGCAGAGATGGTTTGGCACAGTCTTCGCCATATTCCACAATGTGAATCTGAACGGGAGTTGCGAGGCTGGGTTGGTAGAGTTGGGTTTGTTATGGCACACACTCCCACGACAGCCTGGGTTAGTAGAGTTGAGTTTGTTATGGCACGCACTCCCACGACAGCCTGGGTTGGTAGAGTTGGGTTTGTTATGGCACACACTCCCACGACAGCCTGGGTTGTTAGAGTTGGGTTTGTTATGGCACACACTCCCACGACAGCCTGTGAATTACCTGACCCCTAGAGAGGCACATACCCACTCACACACACACACGGACACACAAAAACATTAAAAGCCTGGGAATTGCCTGACGCCTAAAGAAGCACATACCCAGTCCCCCCCACACACACTCCTACAACAGCCTGGGAATTGCATGACGCTTAAAGAAGCATGTACCCCCCCCACACCACCACCACACACACACGAACACACACACACACGAACACACACACACACGACAGCCTGGGAATTACCTGACGCCTAAAGAAGCAAATACCCAATCCCACATACACACGATAGCCTGGGAATTACCTGATGCCTAAAGAAGCACATACCCACTCCTCCCACACACACACTCCTACAACAGCCTGGGAATTACATGACGCATAAAGAAGCATATACCCCCCACCACCACCACCACACACACACCACACACACACACACGACAGCCTGGGAATCACCTGACGCCTAAAGAAGCAAATACCCAATCCCACATACACACGATAGCCTGGGAATCACCTGCCGCCTAAAGAAGCACATACCCATTCCCAGACACACACACATGACAGACTGGAAATTACCTGACGCCTAAAGCACATACCGTTCCCCCCCACCCCACCCCCCAGACACACACACACGACAGACTGGAAATTACCTGACGCCTAAAGCACATACCATTCCCCCCACCCCACCCCCCAGACACACACACACGACAGACTGGAAATTACCTGACGCCTAAAGCACATTCCGTTCCCCCCACCCCACCCCCCAGACACACACACTCACGACAGCCTGGAAATTACCTGACGCCTAAAGCACATACCCATTCCCCCACACACACCCATACACACAACAGCCTGGGAATTACCTGATGCCTAAAGAAGCACATACCGATTCCCACACACACACACACATGACAGCCTGTAAATTACCTGACGCCTAAAGAAGTCCATATTCTGATGTTGGATCTCTCCAATAATTTCTTTCAGATCCGAATGCAGATTCGTAATGTGCTTGTTGACTGCAGCAGCGGAGTCATCCATGATATGCCTATGTGGGATGTGTGTGTATGTGTGTGTGTGTGTGGGGGGGGGGGGGGGGGGGGGGGGGGCATGTGTGTGAGAGAGAGAGAGTGAGAGATTATATGCTTGTTGACTGCAGCAGCGAAGTCATCCAGGATATGCCTACGTGGGAGCGTCAAGATGGACTTTGACATTGGCATGGTGCAGCAGCATCCATACATACACACAGGCTCACACAAACACACACACTTGCGCACGGACATGCACACACACCACACACACACGATCACACACACTAATACACACACACTCACACACAAACACACACATGGCCAAACATACTTGTTGAACTGCTCATGACGCTTGGCAACTTCTTGTGAAGCAGAAGAACTCGTGGGAGCAAAGAGCTGTGCTATGCTGGTGCTTAATTTGGACATGGGGCAGGATGAGAGAAGTAGGTGGGGTGGGGTGGGGTGGGGTGGGGTGCAGGCTAGGCCAACGAGAGGGGGGGGGGGGGGGGGGGGGGGGGGGGGGGCAGCTCAAGAAAGGAGAGGAAGATGTGTTTGTGCGATCTACAAGGTGGCCGGTCTGCTGTTCAACCAAAGTCCACGGTGCTGTAACAATGCGGAATAGCGATTCGAAAGGGAGTGAGCGTTGTCGACGTCCTATCGATGGTGAGGGTGAGGGCGGTCGAGGGTGAGACCAGTTGAGTGAAACCTGGGCGAAACGGTGAGGTGGAATTGTGGGCGAGCTGTCACGCTTGGCCCCCCCCGGCCCCCCCCCCCCACACACACACACACTCCTGGCCGGGTCACCCCGTTGTCCGATGTCCGGATCTCTGGTCCGGATGTCCGTTTGACCGACCAACGACCGAGAAGCCTGACACGTCAGCCAACGGTCTTAACGGTCGGTGCAGTAACACCCCCAATGCCCACACACCTGGAGTGGGGGGGGAGGGGGAGGGGGGCGCAGTCGACTTGGTTCGATCTTTGAAGTATGCCCTGAGAGGGGAGGGAGCTCTCCCTTTTCGCACAGCACACAAGCAAGCAAGGGAGGCGTTAACTGCGCACCAACAGTCAAGACCAGGGTTGTTCAGGACGCTGCGTTGAGGGTCCGTTGCGTCGCTATGGGTCGGTTATGGGTCGGTTGGGGGTGGGTTGCTTCTCAGGACGCAGGCTGTAAAATTGGTTGCGCCTCGGGACGCAGAGGTGGGGGTCCTCCTGAACAAATTTGAAATTTGAAATTGTTACATCCGTGAGGTGGGGGTCCTCCTGAACAACCCTGGTTTAGACCTGTGTCACAAAGCCTTGAGGTACTTGCTGGATTGGGGAAAGTCGTCACCACCTCCTGGGTTCAAAGTCCTTTCACAGGTATTAAAAAAAGAGCAGTTGAATAGTGTCTTGGTCGTCAAGGAGTTTACAGCTATATGCACGTTGGACAAGTAAGTTATATTGTTATGCATTCAACTGTCGTTGTTATTACCCAAGACGGCGAGTCTGACCTCGAAAAGTCTAATCTAGTAATCTGTATAGTGTGCTCCCTGGTTTCTGTGGGTATCACACGGGGGGACTTGGAATCGGAAGACGGTGAGCAGCCCAAAGCTGGCTGAAAAACGTGTAACAATCAGGTTTGTTCAGGACGCTGCGTCCTCCAACGTAGACACAACATCAAAGGGTCTCTTGCATCGCAGGACGCAGGCTATACAATTGGTTGCGTCTCCATCGTCTTACATCGAGTCTCTCCCAGGATACCCTAAAACAAAAGCGGCACTAAGTCATTCATATGATCAACAAAGAGGTGGACAACGTTTCGAGGTGGTCGTCACATGTTTACATAATTAATATGATCAACAAGAAGGTGGACAACGTTTGGAGGTGGTCGTTAGTTCGTTACATGTTTACATAATAAATATGATCATAGGTGGACAACGTGTGGAGGTGGTCGTTACATATTTAAATAATTAATATTATCGGCAATGAGGTGGAGAAGTGGAGAACGTGTGGAGGTGGTCGTTACACATTTAAATAATCAATATGCTCGACAAGGAGGTGGGCAACGTTTTTAGGTGGTCGTTACATGTTTACACAATTAATATAATCGACAAGGAGGTGGACAACGTTTGAGGGTGGGCGTAACATGTTTACATAATTAGTATGATCAACAAGAAGGTGGCCAACGAGTGGAGGTGGTCGTTACATGTTTACACACTAAATTTGATCAACACGGAGGAGGACAACGTTTTGGGGGTGGTCGTTACATGTTTACATAATTAAAATGATCGGCAATGAGGTGGAGAACGTGTGGAGGTGGTCGTTACATGTTGACTAAATTCATAGGATCGACAAGGAGGTGGACAACCAGGGTTGTTCAGGACGCTGCGTCCTCGCAGACGAAACGTTTGAGCGCCTGTTGCCTCCCGATACACAACGTGGGGAGGGTCCGTTCCGTCGCAGATGCAGCTTCAGTGGGTCGGTTGCGAGTTGGTTGCCTCTCCTATGTGTCGGTTGATGGTCAGGGCGCAGGCTATGCTGGTAGGGTCCGCCTTATAACACAGGCTACGAAATTGGTTGCGTCTTAGGAAGGAGGCTATACAATTCGTTCCATCGTGGGAAGGAGAGCTGGGGGTCCTCTAGAACAACCCCGCCGACAATGCGTGGAGGTGGTCGTTACATGTTAGCAGAATTAATATGATCATCAATGAGGTGGACAACGCTAGGAGGTGGCCGTTACATGTTTACATAAATACACAATCAACCCGACCAACGTAATCAATCAAACTAACACAAACGCACACACATGGAGGATTGGAGTCTCTCGGAGGAGTAACCGACACAATCACACACCTGACCAGGACAAGTCTATAAACTATATAATTCGCTTATTGTGCTCCCTGGTTTCCGTGGGTATAGCACGGCGGGACTTGTAATTGGCAGACGGTGAGCAGCCTAGAGTTGGCCGAAGAACCACGCAACAATTCAAAATCAATCACACATGTAGTCTCTTGGAGGAGAGCACTGAACCACGTGGTCTGCCTCAGCTACAAAGCTGAGCTACTCAATCACACACACGCACACATACACATGTAGTCTCTCGGAGGAGAGCACTCAACCACATGGTCTGCCTCGGCTACATATGTAAAATTCCAGTAAAAAATTGTGTATAAGAAGTATAAAGTTGCTGACCTGTCCGATACCAACTGCACCAGATATATCTGCAGCAATACAATACCAGTACTTGAGTACCGGTATAATAAATACACTTTGTACTTCTGGTATACTGCGTAATTATGGTTCTGGTGGTGATGATGATGATGATGGTTCTGGTGGTGATGATGGTGGTGATGGTTCTGGTGGTGATGATGAAGGTCATGTGTTGACTCATAATTTGGGACATATATATACATATCATATGATGTTGACCAAAGGTGAGTATGATATCATATGATATCATACAAATTGCAGCATATGATATTGCATGTAAATGGTAACTTTAGCCTAGTCAGACAGCAAGCATCGTATGATATCATATTTCTGCTACCAACTCAGAGTCAACCAGGTAAGCTCAAACTATGCACAAAATTCAGCTACAGAAAGTCTGTAGAATTACGGCACGGCAGTACAGTACAGCAGTTTGCTGACTCCTAATTAAGCAACAAATACCTACCACATGACTTTTTTGCACGGGTTGCGTATGTGTTGTCTCCAAGGTGCAACATTGTGAAGTTCGCAAGCAGTACCAAGCACATGGCATGGGTCGTGTACTTATGGTCCCCAAGGGGAAACATTCTGAAGTACGCATGCAGCACCAACCACAAGTACATGACATGGGTTGTGTACTTGTGCCCCCCAAGGGGCAGCATTCTGAAGTACACACGCAGTACCAAGCACATGCCATGGCATGGGTTGTATACTTGTGCCCCCCATGGGGCAACATTCTGAAGAACGCATGCAGTACCAACCACAAGCACATGGCATGGGTTGTGTACTTGTGGTGCCCAAGGGGCAGCATTGTGAAGTACGCATGCAGTACCAACCACAGACCATGGCATGGGTTGTGTACTCATGGCCCCCAAGGGGCAACATTATGAAGTACGCACGTAGTACCAACTACATGCCATGGCATGGGTTGTGTACTTTTGGTCCCTAAGGGGTTAAGGGGTTTTGCAAAGATGGGGGAGACAGCAAGACAGCAAGAGACAGCAAGATAAGCAAGGCATGCAAGAGAAGCAAGTGACAGCAAGACAAGCAAGCGGCAGCAAGGCAAGCAAGCGGCAGCAAGGCAAACAAGAGAAGCAAGGCAAGCAAGACAAGCAAGAGGCTGCAAGACAAGCAATATATATATATATATATATATATATATATAGCTCCTTAGTGTGCTCCCTGCTTTCCGTGGGTATCGCACGGGGGGACTTGGAATTGGCGGACGGTGAGCAGCCCAGAGTTGGCTGAAGAACCATGTAACAATTCAAATTCAAAATCCAAGACCGAGAGGTACACCCCAGAGTGCGTTCAGCTATGTGAAGATGAGCATCCCGAAGATTCAAATAAGTAAAAACAGCTGGGGTGTAGCCACTCAGCTACCACATCCATTCAGCTACAATAAGCATGCAACACTGCGGTTCATCAGCTTCGGGGGTTATGAAGCTGGTCGGGGGAAGTTAGCTCGTGGATAGCCAGCCTGGGGGTGAACCTGGGCCTAACCGGGCTAACTTACCCCTACCTAAGAGGCTGTGCCTGTTGAGACCCGAGACATGCTTGTTTAGGCCATGCGTATGTGCAAGCTTATATGCGAGCTACAATGTAGCTGAGTCAGCTACACCATCCAGCTGTATGAACATGAAATCCCCCGTATTCAGCTACACGACGTAGTTACTAGCCAAAGACAAAGAAAGATTCAGCTACATGATAATGATGTAGCTATGAGGGGTGACACATGATGGTAAGCTATGCACTGATGTAGCTATGTAGGCATGGCAAATGATGGTCAGCTACACACAGATGTAGCTATATATATGTATATATATATATATATATATATATATATATATACAATTTAGAAGGATACTAGAAGCAAATTAGAAGCAAGAAATATGCAGGTTGTATAAAGGTTATAAACATGAGCACCCTGAACACCTGTTAAACAACCTGAACAGGGTGCAGGCTACCGCAGGGGATACGTGCTGTCCACCAGAGCTTGTATTTTCAGCTTTTATCAGCAGCAGCTAGGCTAGTGTTTTTTTATTTCAGATTTTTCAGGTTCCTGTAGCCCAGGTTGAGTAGATACTTGGGCTGCTCAAGCCTGATTTCAGGATTGTTGCGTAGCCATCGCAAGGCATAGCACAAAGCGCAGAGCTTGGAGGGTTCAGGATGCAGCGCCTAACCCATGCATCGACGGAATGGCGACGCAGCAGCGACGATGGCGTCGCTGAAAACAAAAAAACACGGGTATAGGCAGCGCCCTGAGTAAGCTGCACAGAGAATCTATCGCCTCCTGTACCAGCATTCTTGCCACACGTCGCATGAAGGAGTCCCACCTGGAGGGTGACACTTACTATCTCTGCCATGGTGACTTTCCCCAGCTCCTGGTCACCACAGCTTCTCGGTACACAAGGGTGCTACCGGCATGGCTAGGTGGCCTGAAAGCGGAAGTGTCTAGACGCTGCTCTGGGATATACCCAAAGACTCCAGCATTGCTGCCCATCTGCTTATATTGGCTTCCAGGTGCACTTACATTTGCACCTCCACACATACATCTGCACCTCCACACAAGGGTGCTAGCGGCATGGCTGGGTGGCCTGCAAGCGGAAGTGTCTAGAAGCTGCAGCTTGTAGCAAAAAATAACAACCCTGGGGTTCCCCTCCGTTTCAAGGGGAGCTGCCTAGAAGCTGCTGCTCGTAGCAAAAAATAACAACCCTGGGGTTCCCCTCCGTTGCAAGGGGAGCTGCCTAGAAGCTGCAGCTGGTAGCCAAAGATAACAACCCTGGGGTTCCCCTCCGTTGCAAGGGGAGCTGCCTAGAAGCTGCTGCTCGTAGCAAAAAATAACAACCCTGGGGTTCCCCTCCGCTGCAAGGGGAGCTGCCTAGAAGCTGCTGCTCGTAGCAAAAAATAACAGCCCCTGGGTTCCCCTCCGTTGCAAATGGAGCTGCCTAGGAGCTGCTGCTCGTGGCTGAAAAGAAAAGCCCTGGGGTTTCCCTCCACTGCAAGGAGAGCTGCCTAGAAGCTGCTGCTCGTAGCCGAAAATAACAGCCCTGAGGTTCCCCTCCGCTGCAAATGGAGCTGCTGCTCGTAGCCGAAAATAACAGCCCCTGGGTTCCCCTCCGCTGCAAGGGGAGCTGCCTAGAAGCTGCTGCTTGTAGAAAAAAATAACAACCCTGGGGTTACCCTCCGTTGCAAGGGGAGCTGCCTAGAAGCTGCTGCTCGTAGCAAAAAAATAACAACCCTGGGGTTCCCCTCAGTTGCAAATGGAGCTGCCTAGGAGCTGCTGCTCGTAGCAAAAAACAACAACCCTGGGGTTCCCCTCCGTTGCAAATGGAGCTGCCTAGGAGCTGCTGCTCGTGGCTGAAAAGAAAAGCCCTGGGGTTCCCCTCCGTTGCAAGGGGAGCTGCCTGGAAGCTGCTGCTCGTAGCCGAAAATAACAGCCTGGGGTTCCCCTCCGTTATTAAGTTTGAATTACGAGCAAAGGAGTAACGTGAATCAAAATCTGTAGCTCTATAATTCACATGTATTTGTATATGAATTTATATGTGATTTTTAATGATTTTTAATGATATTCTTCACGTGCATTTTTATTATTCACATGTATTTGTTTTATTCACATGTATTTGTATTATTCACATGTATTTGTATTATTCACATGTATTTGTATTATTCACAGGTTTTTCTATTATTCACATGTATTGTATGTGATACCGGTATGTAAGAATATATATTAAAAGAAGTTTTACTACACACTCCCCTCCTCACGAAAGGGAGGATGATGGATAGGAAGGAATGGGTATTACAATATTTCGCAGTGGTTCGTGATAGAAGGATGGATGTTCATAACGAATGAATGGACTGGCTATTTCAATTTTCGCCGTGGTTTGTGACAGATGGATGTTCATAACGGATGGATGGACTGGCTATTTTGATTTTCGCCGTGTTAAGTGATATATGGATGGATGTTCATGATGGATGCTTGTGACTGATGGATCGCTACAGAACGCCAACGGGCATACCGAAAAGGCATACTTGAGATGTCAAGATACTGAATATAAGGTACATAAACCAGAGATGTCAAGATACTGAATATAAGGTACAAATACCAGAGATGTGAAGATACTGAATACAAGGTACATATACCAGAGATATAGACCAGTAGCAGGCTATATATCCTGCTACACAATCAGAGTTCCACCCTGGTGTGTGATTTTAAGCGCAATAAAAGGGTGGCAAAGACCCCCCCAAGAGATATAGATCAGCAGTAGGCTATCCTGCTACACCATCAGGGTTCCACCTAGATGTGTTCACAACCACATCAGGCACTCAATCACACTGCACATTTGGGGGGGCTTAGGCCACCTTTCTGCACCCCTGCGGCACCCTTGTACACCCAGGATACACCCTTGTAAGCCAACTAAACGGGTGCCGCAGACCCCCCAAGAGATATAGACTAGCAGCAGGCTATCCTGCTACATGGATGACCCGTAGTTGGGTTTGGGTGGAGCCCCCCCTTCTGGGGAGCAGGAGCCCCCAGGGTTCCCTTGTTGTCCGTTTGTGCGTCCGTCCGTCTGACCAAAAAATTGAAGCCTGACACGGCAGCCAACTGCCTCATAACTAACTGGCTTCGGTCAGCTCCAGTCCGTTGCCACCAATCGTTCCGTTGCCAACACACTGCGCCAATTTTCCATGTCGCTTCGACGCTGCATAGGACTTGTCTAAATCATAAATATGTTGGGTCAAACATTTAGCCAAGAAGTGTGACAGCCTGTTTGCGTACTGCGTTGTATTGCTATGCAATGGAGACGTCTTGCAACATGACAGCCTGTTCGCGTGCTGCGTTGTATTGCTATGTAATAGAGACGTCTTGTAACATGACAGCCTGTTCGCGTGCTGCGTTGTAGTGCTATGCAATGGAGACGTCTTGTAACATGACAGCCTGTTCGCGTGCTGCCTTGTAGTGCTATGCAATGGAGACGTCTTGTAACATGACAGCCTGTTCGCGTGCTGCGTTGTAGTGCTATGTAATAGAGACGTCTTGTAACATGACAGCCTGTTCGCGTGCTGCGTTGTATTGCTATGCAATGGAGACGTCTTGCAACATGACAGCCTGTTCGCGTGCTGCGTTGTAGTGCTATGTAATAGAGACGTCTTGTAACATGACAGCCTGTTCGCGTGCTGCGTTGTAGTGCTATGCAATGGAGACGTCTTGTAACATGACAGCCTGTTCGCGTGCTGCCTTGTAGTGCTATGCAATGGAGACGTCTTGTAACATGACAGCCTGTTCGCGTGCTGCGTTGTAGTGCTATGCAATAGAGACGTCTTGTAACATGACAGCCTGTTTGCCTGCTGCGTTGTAGTGCTATGCAATTGAGACGTCTTGTAACATGATGGCCTGTTTGCGTGCTGCGTTGTAGTGCTATGCAATTGAGACGTCTTGTAACATGACAGCCTGTTCGCGTGCTGCGTTGTAGTGCTATGCAATTGAGACGCCTTGTTACATGGCAGCCTGTTTGCGTGCTGCGTTGTAGTGCTATGCAATTGAGACGTCTTGCAGCACGACAGCCTGTTCGCGTATTGCCGGATCCTCGGAATTCGAATACCAAGGTCGGCTCCAAACCCTAATTCGAAGTGCAGCCCCCTTGGCCTGGCTGTCCTTGACAATAATAGATGTTATGTAGATCACGCCTTACACAATCTGGGTCTGGGCCGACGAGACGCCCACAAGTGTCAGGGGAAGCTGCAGTGCCAGGCTGTCAACGATCTCTGAGTACGCGCCTTGATTGATCATACTCAATGCCTCCTCCATGGCAATCAGCACCGAGGGGTTGTCCGTGCTCAGGGGGGCCACGCCACCTGATATCCGCCTTACTGGGAGTTGGATAGAGATCTCAGCCTTATAGAGGATGTCGGCCATCTCCGGGTTGGGGGAAGAAGCCAGCCAGGGCCGGCTCCACACCATGCACTTGATGGTGACGCTAGCTGCCCTGAAGTCCGAGACTCGGAGGGACACCATGTACAGCACGCCCTCGTTGACCGCTTGTTTCGTGGCGGTGGTGATGGTGGTCAGTTCGAGGGGCGTCATGAGGTTCAGGTCGGAGAACTCCCCATTGTTCAGGTGGGAGATGGCGACGGCAGCGGCACGCATGATTGCTGGGTCGGCCACTTCGGCCATCTCGGCTTGGCCGTCAAGTCCTAGGGGGTCCTCTCCTGTATGGGTGAGGGGAGTTTTGGGGGTGGTGGTGATGGTGAGGATGGTGGCGGTAGATGTGGTGGTGCTAATGATGGTGGAGGTGGTGGTGCTAGGGAAGGTGGTGTTCAGATGGGAGATGGCGACATCAGCGGTGTGAATACTCTCTGGGTCAGTCACTTTGGCAATCTTGACACCACACTCGTTAATTCCTTGGGGGTGCTCTTCTGTGGGGGTGAGGGGTGAGGGGGGTTGTGGGGGTGGGGGTGATGGTGGTGGTAGTGATGGTGGTGCTAATGATGGTGTTAGTGGTGGTGGTGCTAGAGATGGCAGTGTTCGGATAGGAGATGGCGACATCAGCGGTGAGAATGATCGCTAGGTCCGTCACATCGGCAATGTTGTCACTGCACTCGCCAATTCCTTGGGGGCTGTTCTGTGTGTGTGTGGGGGGGGGGGGGTGGGAGGGTGGGGGGGCAGGGAGGAGGGTCATAAGGGGTAGTGGTGGTGGTCTGGTGATGGTTATGGTGGTAGTGGTTGTGGCGTTATCTGACACTGCACTCGCCAATTCCTTGAGGGTGCTGTTCTGTGTGTGTGTGGTGGGGTGGGGGGGGTGGGGGGGTGGGGGGGGGCAGGGAGGAGGGTCATAAGGGGACTCTTCATCCTCAAGCGATCTGGTCTACCACTCGACCATTGTATATCACTGAAAGGGGCTATAAATCCATTATGAGTGCAATATATTGATAGATCGTACGATATTGAACGATGCAGCAATCCATTATAAAGTGCAGATACACACAATATATAGAAAGATCATACGATATTGACCAATGCATCAATCCATTATAAAGTGCAGATACGCGCAATGCATAGAAAGACCATGCGATATTGACCGATGCATCGATCCTTGATAAGTGCAATCTATTGATATATCATACAATATTGAACGATCCACCAAAAACCTTTATAAGTGCAGATAAGTGCGATATATTGATATATTGTATGCTATTGAACGATAAATCAATCCTTTATAAATGCGATATCTATTGATAGATTGTTCGCTATGGAACGATCCACCAAAACCCTTGATAAGTGCAGGGATGTGCGATAGATTGATAGATGATACGCCATTGAATAATCCATGAGGGGGTGGGGGGTAGAGGGGAGGGTATGCAGGAGGCGGTGGATGGAGAGGAGGGGTGACAGGGAGACTAGGAGGGCTCTTGCGCTGTCTTTGCGTGGAAAAAAGGGGAAATAATTATACACACCTTGAGTTGGACTGTGGGCGTGGGGTAGAGGGGAGGGTATGCAGGTGCAGGTGGTAGTGGTGGTGGGTAGAGAGGAGGGGTAGCAGGGAGACTAGGAGAGATCTTGTGCTTTCCACACGTGGAAAAAAATGGAAAAATTTTATAATGCATACCTTGGTCGGGGGCTGGGGGGTAAGCCGGGAGGGGTATGCAGGTTTGGTGGTGAGGGGTAGCCAGGAGGGTATGCAGGCGGTGGTGGGTAGAGAGGAGGGGTGGCAGAGAGACTAGGAGGGCCCTTGCGCTTTCTTCATGTGGAAAAGATGGAAAAATAATGATACACACCTTGGACTGGCAGTGGGGGGTAGAGGGGAGGGTATGCAGGTGCAGGTGGTGGTGGTGGGTAGAGAGGAGGGGTGGCAGAGAGACTAGGAAAGCCCTTGCACTTTCTTCACGAGGATAAGATGGAAAAATAATAATACATACCTTGGACTGGGAGTGGGGGGTAGAGGGGAGGGTACGCAGGTGCAGGTGGTGGTGGTGGTGGGTAGAGAGGAGAGGTGGCAGGGAGACTAGGAAGGCCCTTGCGCTTTCCTCAAGTGGAAAAATGGGAAAACAATAATGCACACCTTGGACTGGGAGTGGGGGGTAGAGGGGAGGGTACGCAGGTGCAGGTGCCGGTGGTGGATAGAGAGGAGAGGTGGCAGGGAGACTAGGAGGGCCCTTGCACTTTCCTCACGTGGAAAAATGGAAAAAATAATAATAGTAATACATACCTACCTTGGTGGTAGAGGGGAGGGTATGCAGGTGGTGGCGGTGGGTAGAGAAGAGGGGTGACAGAGAGAGTAGGAGGGATCTTGTGCTTTCCTCGAGTGGACAAATTGAAAAATTATAATACATACCTTGGACAGGGGAGGGGGGGTGGCCGGGAGGGTATGCAGGTGCAGGTGGTGAGGGGTAGCCAGGAGGGTATGCAGGCGGCGGTGGGTACAGAGGAGGGGTGACAGGGAGACTAGAGACGAGGAGATGGTCGCCTGGGGTGAAAAGAGGGTGAGGGTGGGTGAGTGTTTGTGTTTGTGTGTAAGTGTGGGTGAGAGAGAGAGAGAGAGAGAGAGAGAGAGAGAGAGAGAGAGAGAGAGAAGAGAGAGAGAGAGAGAGAGAGACGAGAGAGAGAGAGAGAGAGAGAGATGAGAGAGAGAGAGAGAGAGAGAGAGAGAGAGAGAGAGAGTGTGAGAGAGAGAGAGAGAGAGAGAGAGGTGAGAGAAGAGAGAGAGAGAGAGAGAGAGGTGAGAGAGAGAGAGAGAGAGAGAGAGAGAGAGAGAGAGAGAGGGAGGTGAGAGAGAGAGAGAGAAAATATTGTGTTTATGCACGTCTGTTTGTGTGAGAGAGTGTGTGTGTACATGTGCGTGTTTGAGTGTGTATTTTTATGCGTGTGTGTATGTGTGTATTTTTATGCGTGTCTGTGTTTGTGTGTGTGACTGTAAGTTTCCCCTTGTTTTGCTTTTCTTAACGGCAGTCACATGGAGGTGGTTGCCTGAGGTGTGAAGGGGGTGAGGGATGCGAGTGTTTATGTGTGTGTTTACATATGTGTGTGAGAGAGTGTGTGGGAGAGTGTGTGCGTGTGTGATGTGTTTGTTTTTATGCGTGAGTGTGTGTGTGCGAATGTGTGCGAGCGTATGCATTTGAATGTGCATGTGTCTACATTTGTGTGAGTGTATGTGGGTGTGCGAGAGTGTGCGAGAGTGTGTGCATGTGTGATGTGTGTGAATGCCATTTCTTATGTGTGAGTGTATGTGTGAGAGTGTGAGAGTGTGTGCATGAGTGTGTGTGGAAGAGTGTGTGTGTGTGTAGCTGAATGTGAACGAGTGTACGTTAGTGCACTCCAAGCTTTTTATGTTGTTTCAGAAATGTGAAAGTGTGTACTTATGTACACACCATAGAGCCCCTTCTCAATTTCAGTAAAAAAAACAAAAAAACTTTTTTGTTTTGTAGGTTTCTTATTCCGGCAATTGCGGCCAAAACGGGGTCTCGTATTCTGATCGGAATGTATGCCGTAAAAAAAAAATCCCTGTCACAGAGTGTAGTAGAAGTATCACACAGAGTGTACCAGGGTACTCATCTGGGAACAGCCCCTTTCAGTGATATACAATGGTCTAGTGGTAGGCCAGATCGCTTGAGGACGAAGAGTCGGGGGTTCGACTCCCCCTCCGGTCGCTCTTGGCGTTGCAGGTCGTTGTCAACCGCGATGGTAGCTTGTCCAGTTGAGGTAGGAGACCGCTCCCCACCCACGTACTACGGGCTCCCTCAACACCACGCCCCACCAGGCGTTATCATTACACACCTGAGCTTTGTTTTGTTTTAGAAATAGGGTCTTTTGGTAGCGATTAGGTATTTGGTGTCTTGCCAGGTGTCTCCTGGTAGCGATTTGGGTAGGTAGCCCAAAGGGCTGCCCTGCTGACCGGGCCGGGGGGGTTGGGTTGGGGTTGGGAGGGGGAGGGGGAGTCTTAGGGTAGCGGATGGTTTGGCCTAAACGGGGTCCCAGGATGCGATCACTGCTGGTTGCGGAAAAGAAAAGCTCTTGTGCACTTGTATGTGCATGTGTTTGCTTATGTTTGTGTGATGTGTATGTGTTTGTGCTTGGTGTTTCTGATGCTGCGTTTGTGTGTGTATCTGAGTACTTGTCTGTGTATGTCTGTATTTGTCGAGGGGGTGGGGGGGTGGGGGTGGGGGGGGGGCGAGGAGCAGTGTTTTTTTATTTCAATTTTTTCTAGGTAAGGTTGTGTAGCTGGGTGGGCTACTCAAGCCTGATTTCAGGAAAGTTGAGTAGCCCACCGGTTTTTGTAGTGTGCGGCACGACAAAGGACAAGGGGGTTACCTGGTGAAGCCTGGGTTGGGTTGGATTGGATCCAATTGGATTAGATTATGTTGGATTATGTTGAATTAGAAACAAAAATGTAATGATAACGCCTGGTGGGGCGTGGTGTTAAGGGAACCCGTCGTACGCGGGTAGAGAGCCGTCTTCTACCTCAACTGGACAAGCTACCATCGCGATTGACAACGACCTGCAACGCTAAGAGCGACCGTAGGGGGAATCGAACCCCCGACTCTTCATCCTCAGAGTGATTCGGTCTACCACTAGACCAATGTATATCACTGAAAGGGGATATTTGATTGGATTATACTGGATTGGATTGACTTATATTGGGTAGGATTTTGGGATTGGATTGGATTGGATTGGATTGGATTAGATTGGAGTATATTGGGTTAGGTTGGATTGGATTGGATTGCATTATATAGGGTTGGGTTGGATGATACTGGATTGGATTAGATTAGATTGGATTGGATTATAATGGGTTGGATTGGATTGGATTGGATTTTGGGATTGGATTGGATTAGGTTGGATAGAATTAGATTGGATTAGATTGGAGTATATTGGGTTGGATTGGATTGCATTGGATTGGATTAGATTGGATTAAATTGGGTTGGGTTGGATTATACTGGATTGGATTATATTGGGTTGGATTGGATTGGATTGCATTATATTGGATTATATTGGGTTGGGTTGAACTATGCTGGATTGGATTAGATTATAATGGATTGGATTAGATTGGGTTGGATTAGATTGGATTAGATTGAGTTCGATTGGATTGGATTATATTGGATTGGGTTGGGTTATACTGCACTGGATTGGATTATACTAGATTGGATTATATTGGGAAGGGTCAGGTACGATTATATTGGGTTGGGTTGGATTAGATTGGACTGGATTATGCTGAATTGAATTGATGCAAGTTAGAAGAGGGGACAGGGGACAGTGGTGAGGGTGGGGTGGGTGGGAGGGGTTGGGTGGGTAGGCGGGGCGGGCGGGCGGGGTGGGGTGGGGTGGGGTGGGGGCCTGCTATGTAGATAGGTAGGTAGATAGATAGGCAGGTAGATAGATTGATAGATAGATAGATAGATAGATAGATAGATAGATAGATAGATAGATAGGTAGGTAGATAGCTAGCTAGATAGCTAGATAGCTAGGTAGATAGGTAGAAAGCTAGCTAGCTAGATCGATAGATCAGTGCTGGTGGTGGGGCTGCCGTAGCGTTGTAATGTGACCGACTTCGTGACTATCCCGGGGGCAAGGGTGGGGAGCGAGGATGTCCCTCCGGCTGCCTGCACCCTGTTCAGTTTGTTAAACAGGTGTTCAGGGTGTTAAACGCCTGTTTACCACCTCCATGCTTAACCAGTTTGCACATTACAGGTTTTGAACACCCTGGACACCTGTTTGACAACCTGAACAGGTCCAGGCTGACAGAGGGGGGGTAGGGGGGGGGGGGGGGGGGGGGGGCGGGGGGGCCGAGGTGTCGCCGAGAGGGATCAAACTATATTTGACTTAGAGGGATCGAACTGCGTTTGGCTTTAGCTCGCTGGCCAATGCAGAAGGGGCGCGCGTGGGTGGGTCAGTGAATGGGTGCTGGGTGCTGGGTGTGCTGGGTGGTGTGGTGTGTGTGTGTGGGGGGGGGGGGGGGGTCGCTGAGAGGGATCAAACTATATTTGACTTTAGAGGGATCGAACTGCGTTTGGCTTTAGCTCGCTGGCCACCAATGCAGAAGGGGCGCGCGTGGGTGGGTCAGTGAATGGGTGCTGGGTGCTGGGTGGTGTGTGTGTGTGTGGGGGGGGGGGGGGGGTGGAAGGACGGGGTGGCTGTTGCCGAAGTGTTGCAGAGAGGGGTCAAACTGTGTTTGACTTTACAGGAATCGAAAAACGTTTAAATTTGGAGGGACCAAACTGTGTTTAGCTTTAACTCGAAAGTCAATGCATAAGGGGGACGTGTCGGGGGGTGAGTGGGTGGGTGGGTGGGTTGGTGGATGAGTGCTGGGTGGTGCTGGGTGGGTGCTCGCAGGTGGTGGGTACTCGCAGGTCAATGCAGAAGGGGACGCAGTGTGGGTGGGTGGATAGTGTGCTGGGTGGGTGGGGGTGGGGTTGAGGGGGCCCGCAGGTCAATGCAGAAGGGGCGTGTTTGGGTTTTTGGGTGGGGTGGGTGGTGGTGGGTGGGTGGGGTGGGGGGAGGGGAATGATATTGGCCTGGAGAGGGTAGGAGTAGCGAAGGGGAGCAGGTGGGCTGGTGAGAGCTGATTCAGCATATCTCAAATTTGGCAGCGCTAGGACGGACCTTGGAGCAGCAGCAGAGTCGTAAGGAGGGACAGCAGCAGCATGATGGGAGGCCTTGTGTGGCGGTGTCTAGACACACGGACGGTCAATCAGCCGATGTTCAAACGCCGTGGGGGAATTAAGCGCTCGAGGTTAGGTAGAGCTTTCGAGCGGGGAAGTATGATGGAAGTCGGGGAAAGGGGAAGCAGGAGGGGGTAGGGAGATAGAAGTCAATGGTTGGCGGAAACTGTGGGATGGTGAGATCCTTTGGACGCGGGGGGGGAATAGCGGCGGTGAAGGTGTAAGCTCACTAGGGGGTGGGCCGGGAGGGAAATGGGATGTGTAGGGAGCCGTTAGAGAGAACATCTGCGGAAGAGAGCTATTCTGTTTTTGCTTGGCAGAAGCTACGCGCTACGTCTGCGTCTGTACAGCCCCCTGCGAAACTGATGAAGTACGAAGTACGATAGGAAAGTTACGTCAAGTTACCAGCTGTCGCGACAGCTGTCGCTGAGGTGGCAGAGGAAATCTGTAAATAGTAAGGTGCACTGGGTGCACACCCCGGCAACTTGTGGAGTACTACAACGGTCCATTGCTACGCCCGGCAGTTAAGTGGGCTCGTCATTCGCGTCATCGTCAGCCGCGTCACCGTCAGCCGCGTCGGCATCAGACGCGTCGGCATCAGACGCGTCGGCAGGCCTACACCTGCAGTGTTTTTAATTTCAGATTTCTGTAGTCTAGGTTGAGTAGCTACTCGGGCTACTCAACCCTGATTTCAGGATACTTGCGTAGCCATCGCATGGCGGAGCGCGAAGCGCGGAGCCTGGGGGGGTCGGGGGGCAGCGCGTCCCGATATCGGGGGGTCCGGGGGTTGTAGCACGTCGACCCTAACGTCGCGCCGACCGGCCGAACACAGGCAGGTGGCCATAGTAGCTTTGTAAGGACAAGATGGCAACCCCTTTGTAAGGACAAGATGGCAACCCCTTTGTAGCTTAGTACAGTATCCCTTTGTAGCAAAAATGAATCCTTTGTAGCATTCTACGGAATGGCGACGGAATGGCGACGCGTCGTCGAAAAATGAAACACTGTACACCTGCACATGCACCTGTGACTGGCGTACTGCTGGCATACCCCATCTTGAAGCTGCACCTGATCGTCACATAAATTCTAGCACGCTTGTAGCATTGGAGCAATGATAACGCGATGGATGCAATTTGCGGCCAGATAGGTGAGCCTGTTTTGCCGGAAGAACGATTTTGCACAGATGAGCAACAATTTGGCTATCTGTTAAGCGCATGGCCTTCCCGACGTCCTCCAGCAATAATTGATCCAGACGGAACACTTCGTGCATCAACACCGCGATCAAGAAACCTCTCCTCCCGAGACCAGACTGCTGACGTGTACGAGTTAGTTAAGTGCGTGGCGTGGTTTCAGGTCGAAGGTAAAATGGACAGTTGCAGTACTCCACAAGTTGCCGTGGGTGCTCCACCAGCTGCAGCTGGTGGCTGGATGACTGCTGGCTGCTGGCTGCTGGCCCCTGGAGGGGCCGACCAATCTGGCGCTTGTACGGATATGCAAGCGATGATCAGTAACCGGTCGCGGGCGGGTGAAGGCCTCTGGATGCCGAAAGTCGGAAGCTATTTTGGATCAGGGATCTGGGGTCAAGTCAGTAGGCCTGAAGCTAGTCACGAATGACCGTTCCCACACGCGAACTATGTTTGCACGCAAAATAGAGCTACGCTAAACCACATGCTGCAAGCCTCGGTCGACTAAAACGCTCGTGGATTGATGTTGCACTACGACTCGCGCATGTCAATTGGCTCTACCTTTGAAGCGCGCTCCAAAGCTCTGAATCCCCGGTGAAACAATATAATTACAGACCCCCCCCCACTCCAGTTCTTCACCGCGCAGGCAATACACCACAGTTCCACGCCTTATCTTGCAGGCAATACACCTCAGATGACCCCGCCTTCTATGGCGGGCAATACAACACAGATCCACGCCATCTCTGGCTGGCAATACACCACATGTCCCTGCATTCTCTGGCAGGCAATACACAATAGATCGTCGCCTTATCTAGCAGGCTCTAAATCACAGATCCAAGCCATGTCTAGCAGGCTATACACCACAGATCCAAGCCATCTCTGGCAGGCAATACACCACATATCCACTCCTTACCTAGCAGGCAATACACCACTTATCCACTCCTCATTTGGCAGGCAATTCACCACAGATATCTGCCTTATCTGGCAGGCTACATGTGTACACACCACAGATCCATGCCTTCTCTTGAATACAATACACCACACATCCGCTCCTTATTTGGCAGGCAATACACCACATATCCACTCCATCTGAGGCAGGTTATACACCACAAATCCACTCCTTATCCGGAAGGCAAAACACCACAGCTTCACACCCTCTCCGGCAGGCAATATTGTACAGAGTAGTGTTTACCATAAGTAGGGATGTGAAGTAACTCGTAGGTGAACGTATTCGTAGTGAGTAGAAGGGTTCGTCTAGAGATGCTCGATTCTATGTGTTCACCGTGCGCAGTGAGAGCGATGAGCGAAGGCAGTACATAGGTATGTTCTGTCTCACGTGCGTACATAACGTGGCTAACGGGTACCGAGTATCCGTATGCCTCGCTTAACAGACCAGAATACCCGTGAAGGGTTCTGTACCATTACCCCCCCCCCCCCCCCCCCCCCCCCCCCCCCCCCCCCCCCCCCCCCCCCCCCTCCCCCCCCCTTCATGAAGAGATGCGGACCCCGCATTTGATCGTAAAGTAGGAGGGGAAGTGAATCCCAGTGGTCTTGCGTCGTGCTCAAAACATACTTGTGTGAACAAGTTGGTTTCGGAGAGAACCATTTAACATCCCTTTTGAGTACTCCGGCGAAGATTGTATCATTCCGATAACAATCTGACTGCGTTATCGTATTCGTCGGCGATGGTAGGGTGATGGGCCCGCTTGCGTCGTGACGAAACCGTCGAAACGGGCGTAACACAGGACTGCCATGCTGTGACAATGTGTGGGGCAGTTTTCTTGACAACCTTGGCGAGTTCCCAAGTGTCTTGTTCGATACCGAAGTTCTTTCATCGAACCAAATACTCGAGTCGTCGTTTGGTGGATGTGCCGATGACACGCGATTTCTCACGCATTATGCATTCGACATTCCAAACCGGTGCACCGTCGGGGTCGTACTCGAGAGGTTGTCCTATGTGGACAGTTCCGTACGTCAGAGCGCCAATGCTTAATCAAGCCCACGTGGAAAACGGGGTGAATGCGCATCATTTTTGGCAAAGCCAGGTGGCACGCAGTGACCTGTCGGACTTCTCCGGTTAGTTCGTTGCGAGGACCGATGCATTCCGTGATTGTATTACGTCCGACAAAACGCGGGGTAAATTTTGGTGTACCCGTCGCTTTGAACTTGTTACGGGTAGAATGTAGAACGAATGTTGCGGGAAGAAAGTAGAACTTTATCACCGAGCTTGAAGAAAACTTCCGCGCGTTGTTTATCGTAATGGGCTTTCTGCCGATCTTGGGCGGACTTCATGCATGCTTTGCATTGATCTTGCCGTTCGATGTGATCGGCCCACCAATTGTTAGCAGCTGGACATTTCGATTCGACTTCCGCTTTGAGTGACGTCGCAGGGTCGTAGCCCAGGTATGCCCGAAAAGGGGTGTTTTGGATGGACTCTTGGTAAGAATTGTTGATGGCAAATTCTACCAATGCTAGGGATTTATCCCAGTCGTCATGTTTAGATTTCCGGAGCGATATGTCTTGAGCACTCTCACAGGGAAGGAACTAGGGCGTGTGCTTACAATCGTGATAGCATGCCAAGCGACATGGAAGGTATAAGAAGGGAAAGGCGACAGTACCTCAGGGTACTGCCGCCGGTAGGTGCCGGCCCTAAAGGACGGAGGCACTACTATGGAAGCTTCCAGGCAGAAGGCCTGGCGCCCCAAGACACTCTAGCTGGACCGGGAGAACCGGTCTATAACATCCCCCCCAATTCCTGGTATTCTTTATTCATAAGAATTCCTGGAATTAGGAGGTTCTAGGGGAAAGGAAGCTAGAGTGAAAATAGATAACTGGTGCATAAGAGAGCCCGGGGTGATAGGCTTCTGGTTTGGCCAGTGTTCACTAATGAAAGGCACTTGACCTTGTGGGGCATATGCAAGTACATTTAGAGGGGAACAAGGGGCAAAGGCAGTACAGTGACTATTATCTATTATCTAGGTAGGACTGGATTCCAGCTGTGGAGCTGCCAGGAAGGTGCAGCCATAGGGCCTTGTTCAGCTAATAAAAGGGCTGGACAGCAATCTGTTTGATTTCCATTAATAAACAACTTTAAAGTAGACGTCCCCCGCTAGCTCATGACTATCATTCCAGTTGGAAGGATATGGTGAGGTACTTCCAGTATCATCTATAAAGTATCATAAGTCAGGATCTTAAGATCAATGCTAGGGGGAACTATGGGGCCATGGTGATGATGCAGGAATGAACTGTAAAGGATCTGCAGGAAGCTGCAGGAAGCTGCAGGGGGATAACTCAAGAAGGAAAGTAGCTCCCCATGATCAAGGATATGAGAGATAGCAGATCACAGGTTCTTGGTCAGAGCTTCTAGAGTTATTCCATTTTTAGCTTGCCAAGCAATGCAGCCAATCTTCTCTCTGAAGTCACAGAATTCGGCCCTGGGCAGAGCTTTGGTGAGCATGTCAGACATGTTGGCAGCAGTTGGAATCCAGTTCAGTTTGATGCCTTCTTTCTTGGACTGCTCCTTGAGAAAGTAGAACCTGGTCTCCATGTGCTTCAGTCTGGATGACAGCTTCTCCTGGTTCCAGGCACTAAGGGGCAGCTTGGTGTGTCACCATTAATGGTGAGAGCAGGGGAACTATGCCTGTGGCAGAGTGTTGGAGTTTTCTCAACCACATTCCCTCCTGGGCTGCAGAGGTAGCTGCCATGAACTCAGCCTCTGTTGTGGACAAGGCTGTAGCAGATGCCTGGATCTTGGATGCCCATGAGATTGCTCCCCCTTGGTTGAGGAATACAAAACCTGTAGTGGATTTCCTTGTGATTGGGCAGGCAGCATGGTCAGAATCACAGTAACCAATGAGAGGCTTGTTGGAGAAGGTGTAGGTGATGCCATGATCTGGTGTATTAGACAGATACTTGAGGATACCGGTGGCAGCTTCCATGTGTTCATGCAATGGGTGTGCACTGTGCCTGGCCAATCTGTTGACTGCTTGGCCAATGTCAGGTCTTGTGTTAACTGCCAGGTAGTTGAGGGAGCCCACAATTTGGGCAAGGGGTAGGCCGGTGGCTGGTGTATCTTTGCCAGCATAGGGCAGGAGAGCATCTGGAAGGAGAGGCACAGGGAATCTGGTGCTGTTGGGTTCAGGAAGCATGTTGTGGGCACGCAGCAGGTCCTGTCGTGGATGGATGAACCTTGACTGGCAGATGTGTAGGGTGCCAGTTGATGCATTCCTTGTGATCTCATAGCCAACAAACACTGAGGGGTCACCAAGGTCTCTAGTCTTGTACAGCGTCATGATGGTGGTCTTGTACTTGTCTAGGATGCTTTTGTCAAAGGACAGCATAAGGAAGTCATCAACGCAGAGGAGTACCCAGATTATGGGCTTGTTGGCTGAGTTAGGGAGTACAAATAGACGTTGGTCTACGTCTAATTCTTTGAATCCTATAGCTGTCATATCTTCTTTTACCTTGAGGTACCATTGGCGAGAAGCTTGTTTGAGGCCATAAAGGCATTTCCACATGCGGCAGACCCTGTGGTCCTGTTCGAATCCTGGTGGTTGGGTGCAGTACAGTTCTTCCTCAACTATGCCATTGAGGAATGCTGTGGAAACGTCTAACTGTGCTACGTATGCCTTGGGGTTGGCTGCCATTGAGAGGATGTAACGAATGGTAGCATGTTTGGCCACTGGTGCAAAAACTTCATCATAGTCCATGCCTGGGCGTTGGGTATACCCTTTGGCAACTAGTCTTGCTTTGTACCTGACAATTTCTCCATCAACTTGATTGTTTTGATGTCAAAGACCACACTTGGTTCCTATAGCCTTGGCTCCTGATGGGAGTTCTGAGAGGGACCAGGTGTTCATCTGTGCAAGTGCTGCTAGTTCTTCTTGCATAGCAGCTTTCCATTCTTTGGCTTGGGGGCTAGAGAGGGCTTCTTTTTCATTTTTGGGAATGATAACTTGGTCTGCAGCTAGAAATGCTAGAAAGTTTGGTGAGTGCCTTTCTCTGCCAGTTCTTCTAGGTTCAACTAGTGATGGGTCTACTTCTGGTGGTGGGGGAATGTCAGGGCTTGGAGGTGTAGGCTGCTCCTGGTGTGGTGGAGATGGGGGGTTAGGGGGATCCGTCATCATTTTCCTGAGGGATGTGTTCATCTCCTTGTTCAACAGTTTGGTTATTGGGTGTACTGGCTGCTGGTGTGAGATTGGATGCTGGTATGGTGAAGGTAGGTTGGTACACTGTGTCAGGATTAGAAGAGAGGTTGTCTGGTAGGCCCCACACTTGTGGGTTGGTCTGATACTTAGCTTGTCGTCTGGCAAGAATGTATTCTCTTTCTATGAGTTCAGACTGGTTGGGGATAGCAGGGACAGGTGGTGTAGGATCATCTTCATCAATTTCAACTGGGATATCATCTTCATAGTTTCCTAGCACCACAGCGTCTGCACCTGGGAATCCTTTTTGACCTGCCAGATTTTCAAATTCATTGAAAGTTATGTCTCTGGCGTCAAAAAAATTGTGTGAGGAGTCTACCACTCTGTAGGCTTTTCTTGAGTCTGAGTATCCAATGAGCCTGGTAATCTTGGCTGAGGGTGAGAACTTGAAATCTCTTGACTTAGGTGGAACATGTACATATGCAGTGCAGCCAATTTTCCTGAGGTGACCTATCTTAGGCTTGATGCCATGGAAGAGTTCATAGGGTGTTTTGTCGGATTCAGAGGTTGGTGAGAGGTTTCTGAGGATGCTTGCATTTTTGACCATTTCTGCCCAGTACCTGTTGGGGACTTTGGATGAGAGGAGGAGGGCTGTGGATCTGTCATGCAGGGTTCTGTTCAGGCGTTCTTCTGCACCATTTGTAGAAGGGTTGCCTGGAACTGTGAAATTGAGGGTGATTCCTTTCCTTTTGCACCAATTCTTGAATCTGTTGCAAATGTATTCTGATCCCTTATCACAGAAAATAGTTCCAATTTTGTTCTGGGTGAGGACTTCATACCGTTCAAGCTCAGTGATTGTTAAACTGGCTACTGCACTCTTGGTTTTGTGAAATGTAACAATAATGGAGTATTTGGAGTAATCATCTAGAATGCCTTGGAAGTAGAGGCTGCCATTCAGGCTAGGAATTTTCATTTTTCCACTCATGTCAATGTGAATGATTCCCATGGGTCTGGTAGCTCTGGTGTGAGATTTGGGGTAGGGGTTTTTGTCCATCTTGGAGAGGATGCAGATCTCACAGGTTTGCTTACTCATTTTCCTGAATGCAGATGAGGTGATGTCGTTTCCAATGACCATGTCCTCTGAGGCCATTCTTGCTAATGAACTGTAGGCTAGATGTCCTAATCTAATGTGTTGGCTGTCTTAGGGGTCTTTCTGGAGACGGCTGCCATTGCTACAGCTATCGTGTATTCTGATCCTCTGATCAGTGTAGGATCATGTTTGACTACGCAGACTAGGTACAGGTTACGTCTCTTGGATCCTGAGATGATGACTTTGTTATTGATGGTCATGGTACCTTCGTTAGAGGTGAATTTGATTTCCATGTTGGGTACATTTTTGATAGCTGATGCCATAGAGAACAAGTTGGGTGTGTTCTGATCTGATTTAAGGTGGACATTGAGGAGGTTGTGAAGTTTGCCATTCTCTCCTCTGATGAGGGCTGTGCCAGACTTTGTAATGTAGGTATGGCCAGAGGCTGTGAGGACTTTTATGGGGCTTATGTCTTTTATGTCATATAGAAGGCTGGCATCTCCAGTCATGTGTGAGGTTGCACCTGTGTCCATGATCCAGTTTTTGTATGTGCTTCGTGTGTGTTTAGTTGCATTAAGAGCATAGTGGAACTATGAATTAAACTCGATTCTACTAGCTAGTACTTTTGTTGCACCCATCGTATATTGAAAAAATACTACCCCCCTCGTACTTTTTTAGGAATGTCGATCCAGACGTTTTGCGATCGGTTTACTATACCCCAGGACCAAAGTACGATACACTTCACTTGGAATTCGCCCGTATACCATTATACTACCCCCCTTATCCCATTGTACGATACCTACCCCAGAAATATACCTGGATTGTAGTAGAATTTTTACCTCTGAATTATACCCGGATTCTAGGAGAAATTTGTTTCCCCCCGAACTGTATTTCTATCTATGTTACTGATCCGAGTACGATTCATACCTCTCCTTTCATTTGAACTGATATGTATCTGGGTACTGGGTTTGTTGCCTTGCTGTGGCTGTTGAGGACTTGTGCTGGCGTTTGTTAGGGGTTTTGGCTCCTCATCCTTAGTTTTGTAAAAGGGTCTCAAGTTGAGCCATGGGAATGGCACAATATCTGTGCCAGGGCCGGCGTTCTCAAAATACCAGTCTGCATAAACATCTTTGAGCCAGTACATGAGGTCTATGTGCATGGAATCCTTGTACTGTATTCTGAGTGCCGGGGACATGTGGGCCAAGATGTAGATCTTAGAGTTAAATTTTATCTTAGATAGGGGCATGTCTATACTTTCTTCCTCCATCACCTTAATATCCTGAGAGATGTCCTTCAGCCATTGGTGAAACGCTGTAGCGTTGGATTCCGACTGTGCATCCATTTGAGAAGGGCTGGGATGATCCAGGGTAGAAGTCAGGAGGGGAGGGGGGGGGGGGGGGGGGGGGGGGGGGGGGGGGGGGGGGGGGGGGGGTACAGTTTGGCTTGCGGGGCCGATTGAGGTAAGGAGTCGGCGGAAAGGGAGGAGAGAGGGAACGATGGGTAGACGCAGTGGGAGGGGGGGGGGGGGGGGGGGGGGGGGGCTGGTGTTCCAGCGGGGTGCCTAGCAATCAGAGAAGATTCTGCAACTGAGATCCTTTTCCTTCGGTTGTTGCGGCGGCAACTGTCGAAGGCACTGCAGGTGCGCGGGAGCTCCGGATCTACGGACAGGGTAACAGGCTTGATGCGCTCAAGTCTGTTGCAGTGGAACACGTTGCGGCGTTGATGGGCGATAACCTTTAGATTTCCGGAGCGATATGTCTTGAGCACTCTCACAGGGAAGGAACTAGGGCGTGTGCTTACAATCGTGATAGCATGCCAAGCGACATGGAAGGTATAAGAAGGGAAAGGCGACAGTACCTCAGGGTACTGCCGCCGGTAGGTGCCGGCCCTAACGGACGGAGGCACTACTATGGAAGCTTCCAGGCAGAAGGCCTGGCGCCCCAAGACACTCTAGCTGGACCGGGAGAACCGGTCTATTCTATAACATCATGGTATGGACCCACGTAGTGACGGATCATGTCTTCGATGACCCAGTTCATACGCTCGGTTTGACCGTCGGTTTGCGGATGAAACGCCGCCGTAAATGCATGTCTGCTGCCCGTCAATCGGTGGAGAGCAACTCCGAAGTGACCAGTGAATCGCGCATCGCGATAGCTGAGTAACTTCTTCGGAATGCCATAATAGAAAATAACTCTCGGATTATATCCGATCTCAAGTCAGCGTCCCTCGGTACGTACACATAAAAAATCGCGTCCGAACTTGTTCCTCTTGAACCAGTAACCAGATTTTGAAAATTACACGTAGGCGCTTGCAGCCTGGCGTGAAGTTTGTGTCCGTCTTGTATCCCGCCAAAAATCTATCCATGATATATGAAGAGGGAGGGGCCGACGCCACGGGCGTCGGTGGTCGACGGCGTCGTGTTTCCGTGACCTGTGCCGATGGCACGCACCGGGAGCGAAGTAGGAGCTATGGGACGGGTCTCAGCTACGGCGGGGCCACCCGATGGTGGCTTGGGCTTTTTCGATCGAGGGCGGCATTCGCTGACCAAGATAGAGAACACCATTAGTTGGTGTGCCACTGCGACATCGGCCGGGGACGAGTGGTCAGGATTGCGACTAACCGGGTCCGCCATGTTATTGCGACCCGCGCGGTATTCCCACGCATGCGTAGCTAAAAGGAGCAAGGTCCGTCCTCCTGCCATCGACCCATGCGTCGTGAGAGAACCGCTTTGGTATCAAAATACGTGAGCGGGTTGTGGTCGGTGACCAATGTCATGTGCGATCCCTCGAGGTAGCATCGCCACCCGGTCAACACGTGAACAATTGCAAGAATTTCCTGTTCGGTAGTTGTATAATTCAGCTCCGCCGGAATATACTTTTTGCTTGCTTGCAAAAGTGATGGGGTGGTTGTCTTGCAAGAGCACCGCGCCTGCTGTACCAAGTAAGGACGCATCGGTAATGACTTCAAATGGCTTACTAAAGTTTGGCAGCGCCAACACTGCAGCTGAAAGCAAGGCAGCTTTGAGCCCTTCGGAGGCGACGAGATGTTTCGTTTTTTGAACAAGGCACCAATTCTCCCTTGATGTTAGACAAGGTCATGGACTAAGGGAGGTCATAACGTGCTCATCCTCCGCTCCAGCAAGACTACATGTGGAAGTGTGGCCAAGCACATTGCCAAGGTACCATACTTGGCATACTCCCCCTCCCCCCAACCCTCCCCTCCCTCCCTCCCTCCCTCCCTCCCTCCCCCTCCCTCCCTCCCTTCCTCCCTCCCTTCCCTCCCTCCCTCCCTCCCTCCTCCCTCCCTCCCTCCTCCCTCCCTCCCTCCCTCCCCACCCACCCCACCCACCCACTCAACCACACCTCCCCTCACCTCCCCGCTCCTCCCCCACCCAACCCAGGGAGGTCACAGTGTTCTCATCTTCTGTTCCAGCAAGAATACATGTGAAAGTGTGGCCAAGCATGTTGATGTTAGACAAGGTCATGAGAGGGGCCGCGAGGGAAGAATATCGTTGGATAAATTTCCGGAAATAATTGCATAAGCCCAGAAATGATCCGACTTGTTACCGCCCCTCCATGGGTAGCGACTTCGGTACAACAGCCGTACTGCCGGATGCGCCAAACGGGTGCGCCAAACGGGTGCGCTAAGGAACCTAAGGGTTCGGCGGTTCGCCCTACAAAGTGCATTTTGACCGCACCAACTGACGTTTGCAAACGGCAGACAGCTTGATAAACTCGCAAATACATACAGCCACCTATTCTCCGACTCGAAGCAAATTTCAGACAAGTTGTATCTTCGGTCACGTCACCTCATCGCCCAGGTAGATTTAAGTCAAACTGCGCCCCGAACCACTTGACGTTGGGATTCGACAGTCAAGTAATCCCGAAGGAGACTGCCTAGTCACAGCCGGAGGGTGCACAGCCCTAGTTTATGAGGTAACGCGCAACTGTGTACCAAAGCGCGGTATACAAGACACACGTTCCGCAAGAACAGCCACGAGGGCAGCAACAAGGTTGCACACACCGCACATTGCCCACCGCACACAAAACAGCCCTAGTGACAGCGGGGCTCAGCGAGGCTTCCTCATACCTCCAGCGGATCCCCATTCAATAATTGCCAACACAAGGGCGGTCACGCCCTTGTTTTGCCGTCTTCGGAGTAGGCCAGTAGTCCCGGACTGTGCTCACCTTTTTCGGATCAACTTTAATTCCGTCGGCGGCCATCCAATTGTAATGTCCGAGGAATTTAACCTCTGTATGTACGATTGAAAGAACATTTCGATAGCTTTGCGTAGAATTCGTTGTCCTGCAAGACTTGGAGAACCATAGCCAAGTTGGCCAGATGTTATTCCGGCGTACGTCCATACACGAGGATATCGTCTAAGTATACCACCACAAACTTATGTAAGTAAGACGCAAATATTTGATTCATGACCGCTTGGAATGTAGCCGGCGCATTTGCCAAACCCATGCCAAGGACTTTGGGGCGCCCTCGTCCGAAATACGTATCTGGTAGTAACCAGACGTGAGGTCTAGGGAACTAAAAAGTGTAGCTCCACCTAGCCGATCGATAGTCTCGTCGATCCGGGGAAGGGGATATATATTTTTGATCGTGATGTTGTTGAGTGCCCGCTAGTCGCACACAACGCGATATCCATTTCCACCCGGTTTTGCAATAATCATTATTGGTGCTCCGTACAGGGCGGGACGAGCTCAGGGAAATAAAACCTTGTTGCAAAAGGTCAGCGACGTATTCTTCACACAGCAACGTTTCAGAAGGGCTCATGCGTCGATTTTGGCGATAAGGAGCGTATACATTGTCTTCCGTTTTGATAACATGAGGAATATCCCGATGCTTCGGAGTACCCATCGGTAAATTGTTGAAGACTTTGCGGTACCTCCACAAAAGAGCGCGGAAATCGTTGGCGGAGATAAGCGTCTTATCGTCGTGGTCAAGGATGTTGTCGTGGATCCAATTTTTTGAAATCCATGGTAGCGGCCGGTGGGCCTGGTAGCGGTCCGTCGGAAGGCAAAAGTTTGGTTAACAATTTTGCGCGCTCGTCGGCCGTTACATTGGTCGCCGGTAAGTCAGCTCGTGACTCTTGGACATTGACCATGCCGTGGTTTGCGCCAGCCTTCAGGAGCTTAGCCGCTTTGCGACCCGTAATAATGGGGTCGTCCGTGGACGAGCCCGATAGTGCCATCGTGAGGAAAGAATGAGCCGTCTCGTCCCGTTGTCTGTTAATGGGTGTTATATAGCAGCCATACCGTTTGAGTGACATAGTCATTCGATCGTCGTCGAGAACGGCTTTCTCATCGCGCATCCAGTCGGACCCGAGGATTAAGTCTAATCCACCCGGGAGCTTATCGACGACATGGACGAAAACTTTGCCCACATATCGTTGGATGTGGAGAGGGTGTAACAGCTCAGGATGCACTCAGCAGCCTGGGGGGTTAATCTAGCGGAACAGTCTATGTGATGTATGTTTATGTGTAGCCGATATGCGTAAGCTAGCAGAACAGTAGGGTGTTACCTATGTAGGGGATGTAGAGTTGATCGGGAAGAACGTCTTCGTGAAGGAGTAGAAGGGTTCGTCCCGAGTAGCTCGTGTCTATGTACGCAACGGGTGCGTTGTGAGAGATGAGGCAGTACATGGGTATGGTACTGTATCATGTGCGTTCGTCACGTGGCTTACGGGTAATGTGTACCCGTATGCCTTGCTGGAAGGCCAGAGTACCCGTGAAGGGTTCTGTACCGTTACACTCCCCTCCCTCCCGAAGAGATGCGGACCCCGCATCTGATCGTAATAAAGGTGGGATGTGAATACCAGGCGTAGTCGTAGTTGTATGTGCCGTGCTCAAAATATATTTGATGAATCAAGTTGGTTTCGGAGAGAACCATTTAACATCCCTTTTGAGTACTCCGGGAAAGATAGCTTTATGAATAAAGCAATCTGACCGCCGTATCGTATGCGTCGAGTGCGATGGGTTGGTGATGGGCCCGTTTTTTTGACGTACGTCGGGACACAACGGGCGTAACACGTGATTTCCATGCATCGACGACGTGAGGGGCACTTTTCTTGACCGCCTTGGCGAGTTCCCAAGTGTCTTGCTCAATACCGAAGTCTTGCCATCGGACCAAGTATTCGAGACGTCGTTTGCTGGATGTGCCTATGACACGCGATTTCTCGCGCATGATGCATTGGATACTCCAAATTGGAGCGCCGTCGGAGTTGAACTCAAGCGGTTGTCCAACATGGACAACGCCATCGGAGCGCCAATGCTTGATCAAACCCACGTGAAACACGGGGTGGATACGCATCATCTTGGGAAAAGCCAAGCGGCACGCCGTGACTTGCCGTACGACTCCGGTGATCTCGTCGCGTGGACCAATGCATTCCGTAATCGTATAGGGGCCAACAAAACGAGGCGTAAATTTTGGTTTACCTGTTGCTTTGAACTTCATATTGCGGGTGGACAAGAGAACTTTATCACCAAGGTTGAAGAAAACCTCCGTTCGTCGTTTGTCGTAATGGGCTTTCTGCCGATCTTGAGCGGCTTGCATGCATGCCTTGCACTGATCTTTTCGTTCAATGTGATCGGCCCACCAATTGTTGGCAGCCGGACATTTTGATTCGACCTCAGCCTTTAGCGGCGTCGTAGGGTCGTAACCAAGGTACGCCCAAAATGGGGTGTTTTGAATGGACTCTTGGAAGGAATTGTTGATTGCAAATTCCACAAGCGCCAAGGACTTATCCCAATCGTCGTGGTACGGCCCTACGTAGTGGCAAATCATGTCCTCGATGACTCGGTTCATGCGTTCCGTTTGACCGTCAGTTTGAGGATGAAACGCAGTCGAGAACGCTTGTCGCGTGCCCATTAATCGATGGAGAGCCACGCCGAAATGCCCTGTGAGTCGCGCATCGCGATCACTGAGGAGTTTCTTTGGGATACCATGATAGCGGATGACGCGATTGAGGTATAGGGAAGCGAATTCCTCTGCGTTTATCGTAGTATGACACGGTTCGACATGAACCATTTTCGACAGTTTGTCGACGAATACAGCGGATGGCGTCATGGCCAGAAGACGTTGGCGGAAGCGCCGTAATGAGGTCTGTGGAGACACATTCCCAGAATTTCTCAGGAATTTCCTCGGGAACCATGGTACCGTTAGGCTTTGCGTTTCCGGGCTTGTTCGTTTGGCACTTATGGCATTGTTGGACGAAGGCAGTAACGTCCGCCGTGACTTTGGCCCAAGTAAAAGTGCGGGTGACCAGCTCCAATGTCTTGGTGCGACCGCAATAGCCCATGTAAATAGGGTCGTGAGCTTCGCGGATAATATCCAGGCGAAGGGCTGCGTCGAGGGGACGCACAAAACTCGCGTCCGTACTTGTTTTTCTTGAACCAGTAACCGTTTCTGGAAAAACTTATCGCGGAGGCGCTTGCAGCCCGGCGTGAAGTTCGAGTCTAGTTTGTATCCAGCCAAAATTCGATCCATGATGGACGAAGAGGAGGGAGTCGACGCAGCGGGCGTATGCCGACTGCGTCGTCGCGTTTCTTTGACCGGAACCGAAGGTACGGGGAGGACAGTCGGTGGAAGGATGTCAACGACCGCGGGACCGACTGCAATAGGACGTCGCTTCGTTGATCGAGGCCGGCATTCGCTGACCAAGAGAGAGAAGACCAACAGCTGGTGTGCAACCGCGACGTCGGCGGGGGCAGAGAGGTTGGGATTGCGACTGACCGGGTCTGCCATATTATTGCGACCCGCGCGATACTCCCAAGTGTAGCTGAAGGGCGCTAGGTCCTCCTGCCATCGGCCCATGCGTCGTGAAAGGACAGCCTTGGTGTCAAAATACGTGAGCGGATTGTGGTCAGTGACCAATGTCATGTGGGAACCTTCGAGGTAGCATCGCCACTCGGTCAACGCGTGAACGATTGCTAGCATCTCTTGTTCTGTCGTAGTATAGTTCAGCTCCGCTGGGATATACTTCTTGCTGGCGAAGGCGATGGGGTGTTTATCTTGCAAGAGCACCGCGCCGGTACCGAGCAAAGATGCGTCGGTAATGACTTCGAAAGGTTTGCTGAAATCCGGCAGCGCGAGGACTGGAGCGGATAGCGAAGCTTCCTTGAGGCCTTTGAATGAGACGAGATGTTCTTCTTTGAACAAGGAACCTAGTTCAACCTTGATGTTAGACAAGGTTTGAAGCGGGGCAGCGAGAGACGAATAGCCTTGGATAAATTTGCGAAAATAATTGCACAACCCGAGGAATGAGCCGATCTCTTTCGCCGTTTTTGGAGTAGGCCAGTCACGGACTGTGCTAACCTTGCGTGGATCAACTTTAATTCTGTCGCGTCCAATGTAATGACCCAGGAATTTAACTTCCGTTTTGTTGAAGGAACAATTGGAGAGTTTCGCGTAGAATTCGTTGTCCTGGAGGACCTGGAGAACCGTGGCCAAGTTGGCCAAGTGCTCCGCCGGAGTGCGTCCGTAAACCAAGATATCGTCTAAGTAGACCACGACGAACTTGTGCAAGTAGGGCGCGAATATTTGGTTCATGACCGCTTGGAATGTGGCCGGCGCGTTCGCCAAACCCATCCCAAGGACTTTAAATTCAAACTGACCCATCGGGGTAGTGAACGCAGTCTTCGGCGCGTCCTCGTCCGAAATTCGTATTTGGTAATAACCAGACGTGAGGTCTAGGGAACTGAACAAAGTAGCTCCACCTAGACGATCAATGGTCTCATCGATACGGGGAAGGGGATACTTATTTTTAATCGTGATGTTGTTGAGAGCTTGCCAATCGCAAACAACACGGTATCCCGTTCCACCCGGTTTCGCTATGATCATAATTGGCGTACCGTACGGGGACGAGCTCGGGGCGATGAATCCTTGCTGCAACAGGTCGGAGACGTATTCCTCACATAGTAAAGTCTCGGCTGGACTCATGCGACGATTTCTGCGATATGGCGCGTAAGCATTGTCTTGCGTTTTGAAGACGTGAGGTATAACTCGATGGTTAGGAGTCCCCATAGGCAAATTGTTGAAGACTTTGCGATACTGCCATAGGAGAGCGCGCAGGTCGTTGGCCGAGATGAGTGTTTTATCGTCGTGGTCCCGTATGTTGTCGCGGATCCAATTTTCGAAATCCATGCTTGCCACCGGGGGACCAGGTAAAGGCCCGTCGGAAGGCAGTAATTTTGTCAGCAATTTCGCCCGTTCATCGGCAGTTACGTTAGACGCCGGTAAATCCGCTCGGGATTCGCGGACATTGACCATGACATGGTTAGCGCCAGCTTTCAAAGCTTTGCTGCCTTGCGACCAGTAATGACTGGGTCGTCAGTCGACTTGCCCGAAATTGCCATAGTGAAGAAGGAATGAGCCGTTTCGTCCCGCTGCCTGTTTATAGGTGTCAAACAGCAGCCGTACCGTTTGAGCGACAATGTCATGCGATCGTAGTCTAGGACGGCCTTTCGTCGCGCATCCAGTCGGATCCGAGGATTAGGTCTAATCCTCCGGGAAGTTTGTCGACGACATGGGCGAACACTTTGCCAACATATCGTTGTATGTGTATAGGGAGCGAGACAGTCCCGCGGATTTTGATAATCCCGTCGTTAGCGCAAGTGAATCCGTCGCGTTCGTTTTCCCAAGGGCGGATGTGCAAACCGAGATCCTCAGCCGTTTGCTTTTCCATAAGACAACCTGTCGCGCCGGAGTCTGCCAATGTGAGTAATTGCTTCGCTCCTGATCGGGCGTTGAATAGCATATCGGGGGCAGCAGCGGAGTTGACTTCGTATACCCGATTGGCTCGCGTCATGAGCACGGGGGAAGAATTCGTATTTTGTTGCGCGTGATTGCGACGGATGCACTTCGTTGACCGTCTGGCAGCGATTTGTTTTTCCCGAACTTTGGGATCCAATGCCTCCGACCACCAGTGTTTTTTACGACGGTTTTCAACCGGACTGGGGATGCCCTCCTCAGGTGCGGGGCCAAAGTATACTGCCTTGGTCATGTCGTTGATCGCATGCCAATCCTTTTTGATTTGGACGGCCCGTTCGGAGTCGGGGGGGTCGTACCATACTTGGATGGCGACTTTATTCGAAGGTGACCCCTTGGGGCGGGGTTTCATATGGTGATCGAACGATTTATACTCCTTAAATAACTCCATACCTTGGAGGAGACTGGAGACATGTTTATCGTTACTTGCGTTTTTCGGGAGGATGAACCGGATGTGTCAAAGGGTGCCTCGTTTTTGCATTCCCAATAGTGTTCTAACACCGACACGACGTCTTCCGGAATGGGGTGAGCGTATATGAACTCGTTTGCGATGGAGACACGCATGCCAAACTCCGTAGAGAACTTCAGTGGACAAGAGGACGACAAGGCATTAGTAGAAGTTACATCAATAGTTGGGGTTAAGCCCAAGTTAGAAAATAGTTCCTCCTGAACTTGTAACAAGAGCTCAAGTGGCTCGACTACTACTACTTTATCGCCGCTAAGTACACGATCCAGGCTTGTCAATACCTGACCGGCCGGTTCCTATTCCCAAATCGGGATGGGACCGTTGCCGTCAAGGGCCCAGTCGGGACACGTAGTCTCATTGAGGGCCGGCCAGTTAGGCAAGTCCCGCGTGCGGCAGCGGCCGTCAGCATTCAGCGACCGCACACATGTCCTCATGTAGCGGAAGCAGAAGAAGCAGCGAGCTCCATTCTGAAGCCAGATGGTCTGCCCGACGCTGACTGATTTGTTCATATGCATGGCGTTCTGGGGGTCTTGACCCGAAAAGTCGGGGGTCCGAGGCCCGCTGGGCTGTGAACGGCCCCGACCAGCACCCTGTCCGTATCCTCCTCGACCACCACGGCCCGCGCCGCGGCTAATAGAGCCTTTTCCGAACGTGCGATCAGCACCTTGCAAACTGAGGACCTGCGGCCTTGGCGATCCACCCAGCTTGCCGTTGTGCGCTGGTTGCGTCGCACTACGTTCTCCACCACCTCGGTTACCGGCCGGGTTGCGACTACTGTTTGCCGCCAGTTTGGGGCTCTTGGCTGGGCGAGAGTTCATCTCCCCGCCGTCGTCGGTGGCTAGTCCCTGCGAAGAGAAAGAATCAATGTCAGAATCGGAGGGGGGTGAGTTGGTAAATTGGACGCGATTGAATGCAAGGTCCTTACCCGGGTATTTAGTATCCGCGGGGCGCTTGAATGGATACCTCGACTTTTGGTTAGCGTAACCTCCCCTCTGATGGCGATCGTGCTTGTCCGTCACGGACTTGCCACGAGCGGCGACAACTTTCCTTGCCTCGTCCAATTGCAGATAGCGGAACAAATCCTCCATCGTTTCGAACATAGTACCAGACTCGCGCCGAGAGTGTGCACCGGCGCGGAGTACATCGGAGAGTCCCGTGCGAAACAAGTTTAACTTTTCGCGATCGGTGAGATCGGGGACTTTGCGAAATTCCGACTTGATGGCGTGGTAATAATTCTGCAAGGATCGGGTATCTTGGCGGAAACCACCTTCGTGTAGTCTGGTGAGAGCGACGTGTGATTCCGTTAATAGCTCAGACAGGAGGAGCGCCTCCGCCCATGCCACGATTCCCATGAAATCCAACCCGTCCAACTCATCGCTAGCCCATGCCTCGTCGTAAGTGATGCGGAGTTGGCCAGTGAATGCGCCCGACAGATGTGGAACAATGCGCTCAAACAGACCAAGGTAACCGTCGGCGAACTGGAGCTCCATGATCGTGGTCACATTGAATACCCATCAGCGCAACTGAGCCCTAGTGCATTTGTCCGACAGTTTGTGTTCAATGAGACGTAATTCCTTTCTCATTTCAGTAACACGTTTGGAGAACCCACTGTCGTGATCAGAGTGACGAGTTGCGCGGCTAGCGGGAGGAGGGGTGATCGGCGGGAGCGAGCCGGGCTCACCTGGCGGGCCTTCCGGGGCCAGGTGTGTTCCCGCGCAAATCTGTCGCGTCGGAGAAGGTGTGTCTGCGGGCAGCGTAGCTGCGCGCTTTGCACGAGGTCGAATAGCGGCCGGGGAAGCCACCGTAGGGACCGCGGGCGGCGTTGGGTGCTCGGGCTGAGTAGCCCGAGGAGCGCGATTAGAGGTCGGGTCGACAGGTGGAACCTCGAGGAGCGAACTTGGGGAATCGGCTAAGTCGTGGTCCGATGACGAGTAGTCGGAGACCGAAAAGGGGCCAACGGGTGGTAAGGGAGCGGCGGTAGGTGCTGTCGGCGGGGAAGGGGTAGCGCCCCCCCGCGGGATCGAACCACGTTGTATTTTGCCAGTAAGGCCACCCGAAGGGGTATAGACGTCGGGGAGTCGAAAGGGTTCTGGAGCAAACGCCGGGGCTACCTGAGCGACAGCTAGTTTATCAAACAACCCTGAATTCCCCGCAACCCGCACCTGCCTGTCAGGTGCACGAGGCAACGTCTCGTCCATCTTGTTGTCATTGGCCTCCGCCGCTGGGTAGTGGGCCTTCAGCTTAGTGCCCTTGAGGGCGGCGTCCTTGTCGGCGATGTCTTTGATGTTCAAAGGCATCCATTCCATCCACCGTTGCTTTCGCATCTTGGACGCCGTGTACAAACGGGTCATGCTGTCGCGGAGATCATCAACCGCCTGCAGCGAGTCCACGATGTTCTCGGGATCGCAATCCAGGAGGAGACTGTCAGCGTAAGCGTTCATATGCGCCGCCAACTTGGCGTCAGCATAAGGTGCAACAGGGTGGTCCGCGGAGTGGTATTACAGAAGACCATCCGTCTTAGCAGCCTTTGCATAGGTAGGCGACGCCTTGATCTCGCAACCGCGCAAAAACGCCTGCTTGCGCGCAGCGATGGCGTCCTGAGCTGCGGCGTCGTCCTCACGAGCGGCCTGAGGAAGCGCATGCTTGCGCCAGACCGTCCTGCCGTTCCCAACCCCATGGAAGGCGGTGCCGCTTGAAGAACCGCCAGGGTCCTATGTGTCCAACGGCACCGTCTCGTTGCGCACCAATCTACTTTGGTGCGATCATGGCCAGGACATCTGCTTGGGTAATGACGGCGGTAGAGGCAGCCGTGAGAGCAGCCATAGGGCGCTTACCGTAGGCGATGTTCTCGCGAGTCAGCTGCGCGACGACCTCAGTCAAGCGAGCGTTCTCAGCGAGAACGGGGGCGATCTCTGCATGGGGGGAAAGACGTGGCGAGTTAGAACATGGCGTCGGCATAGTGGGAAACAGTGTGCGATTCACGGGCAAAACATTGGGAGGTGTACCCAAGCGGGAAGGTGTGTCCTCAATATGATCAAATGGATTGCAAACCGAGAAAGGCAGGTTTGTTCTATATTCGTCAGGCGTCAGACTGCGCTCACCTGCTTGAGATTGAGCAAGGTCGGCCTGTGTAGCCTCGAGCGCGGTCTCCTTAGCCGCTAGCTCTGTGCACAACACATCCATGGCGGACTTGGCGATCGCCGCGGCCCCAGTGAAAGCGGCCTGGAGGTCAGACAATGCCTTGCGACTCTCAGCAAGATCCTTGCCGAGGAAGTAGTGGCTGTTCAACAGCTCTTGCCTCTCAGTAGGATCGCCATTGGCCAATGCGGCCTCGGTAGCCGCGCTGGAGACGGCGGGGCGCTGCACCAGGTCAGCGACTTCGGCGTCCTTAGCGGATACCTTCGTCATAAACTGCTCGGTAAGGGCCGAGTTGGCGATGGAGGCCTGCTCGAGCTGCGCGCGGAGTTGCCCAATTTGCTCCGCCGCGATCAGGTGGTCAGACATATGCTGACGCCGCCTGCGCTCCGCGCCCGCTTCATAGTGAGCGCTGCACTCCTCGAGGCAAGGCTCAGCCAGCGTCGTCGTCGTCGTCGTCGTCGGGGCCATGCCCGCGCACATAGGCGGGGCAGCGGGCGGCGCACCCGAGGGTGCCGCCAGACCATCGAAGCCGGCAACCAGAGGCTGCAGCGTACCCACTGAGCCAGAGGGCCGCGCGTCGGCAGATGCGGACTCATCCAGCGTAGCGCCGAGCTCAGTGTCGGGCTCAGTGTCAGAAGACGCCATCCCTTCAGGATTGGTGTCAACCGCCAACATCGTAGGCTGGTCAGACGCGTCGTCGTTTACCTTGGTTGTTTTGTGAGATGCCATTCTGCACAGGCAACAGAACAAGTCAGTAGTGGTGGGCGAGAGAGGGAGAATTACTCGCAACTTCAAGAGGCCAAAATTCACCTGCCACAGGGACTAGTAAAATTTGCGAGCGTAACGAGCTGATAATGCCTCAAGCGTAACTGTAAATGACGCGTTCGTCCAGAATACGATGAGGGATAAAAGCACTGCAAAGGCACGAATCACAGGGCGACCAGGAAGGACAACGACGAACCGAATTGCGCGACAGGGTGAGCAAACGCGCAGGTGGAAAGCAACAAGAGATGATGCAGCAAGCAGGACGAGTCGCAGGACAGGCTCGTGAAGTACGCTAATTAAAGCAAGTACGGCCTAGGTGGCAAATGGAGCCGATGCTGCCCAATTGAGCAAACCCCGCTCAAGATGCTCGGGAATGGAGCTTTAGAAGCTATGACCAAAAGGACAGGGCGTGAATGCAAGAATCGAGAGCGTAGGCCAACAAGGGTAGGCCGGCTAGGACAAGATGCCCATGCAAGACAGGTCGCAGGCGGCCTAGGGCGTGTCAAGCCTAACAGGACAGTACACTGCGAGAGCCTAACAGTCAACTCGAAGCCTACAGGGAAGAGCAGGAACAGCGAGCAGCAAATGCCAGAAAGTTGACAGGATGTCCTGGCGGGTGCGATTAATTCAAAGAAAAATATGTATGCGTGCGTATGAGTATGTGTGAGGTCCCTAAGGAACAAAACCAGCTCCGCTACCAGTGTAACAGCTCAGGATGCACTTAGCAGCCTGGGGGGTTATTCTAGGGGAACAGTCTACGTGATGTATGTTTAGGTGTAATCGATATGTGTAAGCTAGCAGAACAGTAGGGTGTTACCTAAGTAGGGGATGTGGAGTTGCTCGGGAAGAACGTCTTCGTGGAAGGAGAAGAAGGTTTCGTTCCGAGTAGCTCGTGTCTATGTACGCAACGTGTGCGTTGTGAGAGATGAGGCAGTACATGGGTATGGTACTGTATCATGTGCATTCGTCACGTGGCTTACGGTTAAGGTGTACCCGTATGCCTTGCTGGAAGGCCAGAGTACCCGTGAAGGGTTCTGTACCGTTACACATGGAGCAGGCAATCCTTAGGGCTTGGCTTTGGCCAGGGAGGAGAGGGCATGGAAGTACCAAGTCACATTCTGCCCATAGGAGGCGATGTTGAGACGGTTCTGAATCCCCTTCCAGCTGGCAAGGTCAGCACCAAAGTTGGTAGGGTCGAGGGGGACAACCTTGCCAGTGCTGTCATGGCCAATCTCCCTTGTGATGATGTAGCCAGCAAGGGCTACCCATTCTGGGAGGTTGTCCTTCTTGGTAGGGTCCAGGTCAGGCATGAAGCCAGGACGGAAGGTGAACTGGATTCCGTTGACCTTAACTTGGCCCTTGCAGCAGATGAATGCTGTGAGGACATGTAGTCTGCTAGATAGGAGGATGCGGGATGCCCTCTTGATAGCCAATTGAACTTCGTAGTTCGTGAGCACTCTCAGAGGGATGAGCTCCCTGGTGTACAGTGAGAGCTCTGGGGCATCAGCCTGATCCCTGGTTTCGGCATTCCAAAAGGAGAGGATGAAGTGGTCAAGGTTGTCTGTAGTGGAGTCACAGCACTGCTTGTTGTCCATGAGACGAATGGTTTCCTTGCACAGCCGATTCACCTCCGTGGTGAAGTCCAGCATGGATCTGAGGGCAGTGTTGGCCTCAGACTTCAGAATCAGGGAGGAGTTGCAGACATCTGAAGGAATCTTGGAGTGAGTGAAGTAGGCAGAGAAGTGCATATTGGAGATGAAGAGGGGGAGTAGGGATTCAAAGTGTTCCTTGTCCTCTTGAATTGCGAAGTGCAGTTCTTCAGCAACCCTGCCGTCTCTCCCATTCTTCACATATCTGAAGTTGAGGAGCCTAAGGGCCGACACTTGGTCATCACATTCCTCAAGCTCTGCAGCCATGCGCAGGATGTTCTCCAGCTTGGGAAACCATGCTGGCTTCTCAGGCTGGGACCTCCAGCTGGTGGTAAGGTAGTGACCCTGCTGCTCCAGGATCCAAGCAACTGAGGTGAAGTTTCTTCAGGGAAGGGGTGGTATGGGAGTAGCTGGGGGTCCATTTGAGGCTCAGTCCTCTGCCTTTTAGAGCCATCGGACTGGTCTTCATGGTCAGTCATAGTAGAGTCGCTGCCTTCTGCTGCGGGATTGGGGATGATGTAGGGGATCTCCCTCAGACTTGAATTAGCAGTATCCAGCCCGTCCTGGGCACTGGATCTCCCTGTTTGGCTGCTGCCAGAGGGGTTAGTTGAACAAATCCTGGTACCACCGATGGTAGACAGGATGGTTGGTCCAACAAGCATGGAGATAGCACATTGCCGTTTGTGCCAGTTGATCCTAGATGAAGGATCTGAGGGGAGGTGAAGGTGGAGGAGAGAGTCCTCCTTACTGCCAAAGTGAGTCTTGCAGTTCAAGATGTGTTGGTTGGTTACCCGAGGAGGGATGATCCTGGGAACCCCCTTCTCCAGCTTGTTGGCTGTAGAGAGGACTGCAAAGTTGTTAAAGTCCTCCATGATGACCAGGCCAACCTGGGACAGCCTGTCGTTGTCAGCGAACAGCTTGACTGACCATATTGGTGGCTTTCCAGGCAAGGAGGTGTTAGTAACTTGGTCCTCGGTTACTCCACCTTTGAAGATACCGTCTTGGGGTCTGTTCGCGAGGGTCTAGGGTCGCGTCCATAGATGCCACTGAGAGTTATCTCGTAGAACTCCTCATTGTCGGTGGTGTTGTGCACCGGGAGGATCTTGAATTTGGAGAGCAAGTCAGCGTAAGGATCAAGATGCTGGAAGGTTGACTCTCCAAGGGGGGAAGGAGGTTGAGGGTTGGACTTAAGTCTCTCAGCGATCAGCTGGATGTCCCTCGCTTTCTTGATGAAGGTAGGACGGTAAGGAGGAGTGGACGTCGGCTTCCCGTCGCTGTTGTAGATCTCTTCACCCTTGGAATGGATGGTGAAGCGATTGGCGATCAGGGCTGCAGGGTGGTTCGAAATTGCGTTAGTTTTGCAGAAGATGAGAAGAGAGTTGTAGGACACAGTTGTCCAAGGTTGATTGTAAAGTTGGTTGTGAGCATAAGAACTTGCAACTTCGTCATTGATTAATGTTGTCGAGGACGACAATGCCATGAAAGGCATATCGGGACTTGCACCCACGCCGTGAGAGGCTGTATTGATCGTCAGAGACGATAATGCCACGAGGGGCATATCGGGACTTGCACCCACGCCGCGAGGGGCTGTATTAATCGTCAGAGACGATAATGCCACGAGGGGCATATCGGGACTTGTACCCACGCCGCGAGGGGCTGTATTAATCGCCATGATAGGCATAAAGAATGTGGGGTTTGGAAGATGGTAATTGATTGTGATGTTGAGATGTTTGTGGTTTGTATAATAGTGCAGTGTGGTAGCCGAGGGAGAGAAGTATGCGGCGGTGCGGTGTGAAGATGGGAAGGCGAGGCGAGATTGAGCAGCTTGTTTCTCGCAGCGGTGCGATTTCCTATTTATCATACCTTGTTGCACCCTGTTTTGTTGAGCTCCCATGGAGCCCTGCACAACATACCTTTGCAGAGACGGTGTGTGTGTGATTATGTGTGTGTGAGTGCACAAAACACATCCCCCCCCCCCCCCCCCCCTACACAACATACCTTTGGCAGAGACGGTGTGTGTGTGTGTGATTATGTGTGTGCGTGAGTGCACAAAACACATCCCTCCCCCCCTACACAACATAACCTTCGCAGAGACGTGTGTGTGTGATTATGTGTGTGTGAGTGCACAAAACACCTCCCTCCCCCCCCCCCCCCAACCCCTACACAACATACCTTTGCAGAGACGGTGTGTGTGTGATTATGTGTGTGCGTGAGTGCACAACCCCCCCCCCCCCCCCCCCCCCCCCCCCTACACAACATACCTTTTCAGAGACGGTGTGTGGTGTGTGATTATGTGTGCGTGAGTGCACAAAACACATCCCCCCCCCCCCCCCCCCCCCCCCCCCTACACAACATACCTTTGCAGAGACGGTGTGTGTGTGATTATGTGTGTGCGTGAGTGCACAAAACACATCCCCCCCCCCCCCCTTACACAACATACCTTTGCAGAGACGGGTGTGTGTGTGATTATGTGTGTGTGAGTGCACACCCCCCCCCCCCCCCCCTCCACAACATACCTTTGCAGAGACGGTGTGTGTGTGATTATGTGTGTGTGATTATGTGTGTGTGTGAGTGCACAAAACACATCCCCCCCCCCCCCCCCTACACAACATATCTTTGTAGAGACGGTGTGTGTGTGCAAGTGCACAAAACACATCCCCCCCCCCCCCCCCCCCCCCCCTACACAAACATACCTTTGCAGAACGGTGTGTGTGTTGATTTTTGGTGTGTGAGAGTGCACAAAACACCCCCCCCCCCCCCCCCCCCCCCTTACACAACATACCTTTGCAGAGACGGTATGTGTGTGATTATGTGTGAGAGTGCACAAAACACCTCCCCCCCCCTCCCCCCCCCCCCCCCCCTACACAACATACCTTTGCAGAGGCAGGGTAGGGCTGGAGATCTGAGCAGAGGAAGTCCGCACGGCTGTTGACACCTACCTGGATTCAATTGGATTGGATTGTTGCATGGGTTTTCAGGAAACTATGGGCACGGCTGTTGACACCTGAATTCGATTGGATTGGATTTTTACATGGGTTCTCAGGAAACGATGGGCACGGCCGTTGACACCTTGATTCAATTGGATTGGATTGTTACATGGGTTTTCAGGAAACAATGAGCACGGCCGTTGACACCTGGATTCAATTGGATTGGATTGTTACATGGGGTTTCAGGAACCATGGGCACGGCCGTTGACACCTGGATTCAATTGGATTAGATTGTTACATGGGCTTTCAGGCAACTATGGGCACGGCCGTTGACATCTGGATTCAATTGGATTAGATTGTTACATGGGGTTTCAGGAAACTATGGGCACGGATGTTGACACCTGTATTCAATTCGATTGGATTGTTACATGGGTTTTCAGGAAACTTTGGGCACGGCTGTTTACTCCTGGATTCAATTGAATTGGACTGTTACATGGGGGTTTCAGACATCTACAGGCTGCTCACCATCTTCCAATTGCATCTCCCCCCCCTGTGTGATATCCATGGAACCAGGGAGCCTAACAAGCCGAGTGATATAACTGAAACGTCACAGGAGAGGGACTAGAGGATTGTATACCGATTACATACGAGATGCCCTGTCAAGCGGCAGGGCAGATAGAAGAAGAGAATCGGCTGTACCGCACTTGGTACTGCCGACTTGACGCGTGGCTGAGGCCAACGGCACAGCAGGAGACACGTCAGGCAGTGAGGCCTACCTGTTATTTAGTCACTCTAGAGAAGGTACCAAACTCATGCAATAACACCGTGTGATATCCATGGAACCAGGGAGCCTAACAAGCCGAATAGACAGTTTAAAGATCAATGCAGTGCTATTCAGGGCCAAATCCAAATTCAGTTAAGTTAAGAAAAAAAATCAAATTCAAATTCAAAATTCAATGCAATAAAATAAAGCAAAGTGAAAGGTCAAGGTGGGGAAATTCATGGCTGTGAAAATCAATTCTATGAAATGAAGCACAGCTGCGGGATATAGTTACATCCTTACATTCTGAATTTAATTTAATTGTTGTGAGGTTTTTCAGCCAACTCTGGGCTGCTCCCCATCTTCAAAGGACAAATGTGAAACCCACACTTCATTCACTTTTGTACTACCGGTAAAAGAGGGAAAGAATGTGACAAATTGTTTTGTATGAGATACGAGTCAGCACAGGTGCCTTAAGTGTCCGCGGTTGCTGTCAACCGCCATGGCAGCTTTGTCCAGGTAAAGTAGCAGCCCGTTCCCTACCGCCGTAAGACGGGGCTCCTTTAATCCCACCAGGGTACTTCAAATGGCCAAATTGGCCACCCCACCAGGCGCTATCATCTGAGGGGGGCTTGACCCCCCCCCCCCCCCCCCCCCCCCCCCCCCCCCCCCCCCCCCCCAAAACACACACACCTTACACACACCCTTAAAGAGAAGTACCCCTTTTTTGAAAAACTTAGATACGGATATTGGGGGGTTACAATATGGCGCACATAATGGCATTCTTGGAATTCCCACACAAGGCAGAGGCCATACCACCCATACTAAAATAAAATAAACTCACCCATTTACCCACCCACTCACCCATTAATTCAACCGGCCTCCCACCCCATTCACCCACCCACCCACCCAAGGGGTAGATACTTATTGCACGAGTTCCAAAATGGTACCAATGAACTGCCCTTGCCAAGGCCTACTCATGGGTGGTCTCAGAATGTCATTTGGGTTTGTTAGTAAAAAAGTTCGAAAAACCTGAGGACGCCTACGCCCAGAAGGAGCAAGACAAGGCAGAGTTTACTATTGTGTCCGCTCGACGCATGGGAGGCAAGGTGGATCCCTAACGACCCCGCCTTGCCCTAATCACAGTATCCTCCAGCTTCGATGCTTCCTCCATTGTGAGGAACCGAAGGTTCCTCAAGGATAGCGGAATATCAGCTCTGGATTTCTTGTCTCCTGAGGAGCTGAAGCTGCACAAGGAACACCTTCCAGCGTTTCCTGGAAGCTAAGAGGGACCCCTCTAAGTGGGTTTCGTTTCAAATAGAGGACCTCCTTGAAGGTGCGCGGGACAAGGCCCCCCCCTGAGGTGTCTCATCGACTGATGCATGAAGTGGACTAAGGTGCCTTGCATGGAACATCAGAGGACAACTCAGTGTTCTAAGCAGCTGCGGTGCAGCAATAAAAGTGGTGAGAAAACACGACATTTTATTGTTTTTCACACACAGGGGTGCGTGGCCAGCTAGACACCCCCCACATTCCAGGTTTTCAAAATGCCTTTCTTGTGCCCCTCGCTCCAAGTTTGAGCAAGGATGGGGGGGTCGCTATCTATGTCCGCACTTGCCTAAATGCTACTTTAGTCCATGAAGGCACCTGAATTAGGCATGGCATGGATTCGCATACATGGAACACACATTGGTGTGTGCTATAATCCCACATGCTAACAGCTCATACTACAAACATGGTGACGACTGCATTAGTATAGAGGAACCACTTCCTCACTCTAGGTAAAATCATTGGGAAACTTCCAGGAAAAAAGGCAACGTTTGTGGTGAATGGGTGACTTCAACGCTCGGGTTGGTCTTGGTGTGGAACAATGATGATACCGAGTTAGGAGATGAACCAGTATCCCAAACCAATAGTAACAGCCCCCCAACCAAACCATTCAACCGAGGTGTAAGCATGAACACAGCTCCCCCCAAATCGGATTGGGGGGGCCCTACTCCAGCTATGTGTAGTAACTGGTCTTATCATCCTTAACGGTAGAACAGAAGGTGATATGCAAGGGTGCACATACCTTCTTTGCAGAATGGCATGGACAAGAAATCTGTCATTGATTATGCGCTAGCCGCCCCTAGTCTTCTCAACACCCCAGGAGTCAAGTTTAGTGTGGCTCCCAAGCATGACTGCCCCTCTCAGGCCCGGGGGTAGAAAGTTTGACCACCACATGCCTATCACACTCCACATACCAGATGCTGCCTTAGGCCTTCTCAAGGTACTATTAGTACACCTGCTGGTGGTAAACCTTCGCCCAAACTGAAATGGAAAGACAACTAAATGTCCAGATGTATGCACACACAATTAAGCGTGACCCAGAACGTTAACCGATTACTTGAACAATTCGCACTCCATAGCTCATCTATGGAAGATTCAGAGAAGGGGGATTGCTAGTGCTATTGAACTAGCCATAAGCAAATGCACACCATGTCACAAACCTGTAGCTAAGCGTAAGCACGGGCCCGTGAACGCATGGTATGATGATGAATGCAATCGTGCTAGACAGGCAGCAAAGCCAAGCAGAACATCATCATGGCTCTAGCTCTGACTTGGCTGGTTCTATGCACAAGGAGTACAAGAGGATTCTCAGAAGAAAAGAAGAGGAAGTGGCTAGAACACGCCATGGAGAACCTTCATAAGCGAATCTTCGGCATAATCGAAAAAGTTTTTTTGGAAAGACGTGGGCGTTGCTTTTTTTGGAGCCTAACAAGGCCACTACGGCAGATATCACAATTCATGATAAGACTGATTATTTTGCAGACCTCTTTGATGTGCAAGTAGGTATTGATCCAGTCTGGATGCTAGGGCTTTGTCCGCTCAAGCTGATGGACCTCAGATAGAGGCCGCACCAATGTGGTTATGTCAAGACTTTACCACCCAGGAGGTGTTTTCTGTTCTCCAATCCCTACGGGAAAACTCCTCTCGGGGTAGATGGTATCCCTGCAGAATGGTACAGATTTGCTTCCCATGAGGCCAACTCCGATTTTGTACAAGCTATGACTAACCTGTTTAAGTCTCATCTGGAAGACCTCTTACCCTAGCCAATGGCTGCAGCTGCGGCCTTGGTACCCGTAGCCCCAAATCCCAAAGGCAGTGTGGTATGACAAGGACAACCGTATCGAGGTCCTTGCGGTGAGCAACTCCATAGGAAAGATCTTCTCCCTTTGCATGCTACGTAAGACTAGATGATTGGTCAGAAGAATTCAACCTCAGAGCCGCTGGCCAATATGGATTTAGAAGTGGTAGGGGTTTGCAGATGCATCATTCATTCTTAACCATATTGTAGATAAATATAGAGAGAAGAAAAAAAACCACTCTTTGTGGATTTTGTTGATTTTCAAGAAGGCTTATGATTGGGTCAACAGAGACTTGCTATGGGATTGCTTAGCAAGGCTAGGAGTCAAGGACCCCTATCTCAGTATTCTTTAGTCCATGTATAATCATGTTGTTTTCCAAGTTCGCCTACATGGGGACATTGGATCCCTCCTTTTCCATCCCTTGTAGGAGTTAAACAAGGAGACCCCCTATCCCCACTCTATTCGGTCTGTTTCATCGATAGAATTGAATCTATCGTTCCTCCAATCCACCAAAGCTCGCGCACCAATGTAGGGGCTGAGCTTAGGGGAAAGATTTCTGCAACTGTTACATTATGCTGATGACCTAGCTATAATGGCAGAATCCCCGGCAGATATGCAAGCGATGCTTGAATTGCCTGAGAGATTTTCTGCGAGGCTACTAAGTAACTAATAGATGGCTGTGAATATAAAGAAAACTGAGATTGTCGTTTTCAACAAGCAATTCTGTGATGAGGCCCGCATGGATCCTGATTACAAATTTTGTCTATGATGGAGCCACAACTTTCTACAAAGTTATCTTTTATCTACTTGGGATCCCTCTTTGGTTGATGGTGACTCAAGCAATCGTGCAAAAGCTGCTTTTTCTAGGATGCTCACTAAGGCCCAAAAGGCACACCACATGCTCCGTAGGCGATGCCATACTATGGAGATATACAATATTGATAATTCTCACCCACCTGTTTGATTCTCTTGTACAACCTATCTGAATTTTGGCTGTGAGGTGTGGGCTCCTTCTATTCTGAACAACACACTTATCTCAAATGACCATGCTTGTGAGAAATGGCATAGAGGTATACTTAAACAAATGTTGGGTGTTTGCCAATCTAACTACATCTAATATTATCATGGAAGAGCTGGGTAGAACCCCGTTGTGTTTTTTGCTTGGCTTAAACAAGCTTTGCGCTTCTGGAACAAGACCAAAATACATAAAGAACCTGAGGATCTCATTAAGAATGGCTCTTGAGGAATCTTTTTTGACTCCAACACTGGCTGGGTTCATGACTTGCGTTGTGCTCTCTCACAAGCTAGGATTTCCAGTAAAAAACATCAAACATTTTGGAGGCTGTCGATGGGTTCGAAGGTATTATGTCTGAAGTTTTTTGAGCCATGGAGGTTTAAGTACCCAAGTGGCAGCCAATGCAGTTAGAGACATCCCCTGATGAGAGAAGGGTTGGCTTTAAACGCCTCCGATACCAAAAAATGGTTCGCAGCCAACAGCGAATGATGGGAATGGCTTGATTCCTTTACAATCCGCACTTACATAAGCAGGATCAGATTCGTTCTATAGCACAGTTTAGAAATGGGTTCCCATTGGCTGGACAGCGCAGAAAGAATGAGGGGTTTTGGTGGATTAGAGCACACAATCCCTCGCTCAAATGAGAACAACTGTCAAATGTGTGGGTTCCAAAAACCTGAGGATGAAATGCATATGTTTGAGTGCCCTTTTTATAACGATATTCGCCTTCGCCACCCAGAAGCTGTTTAGCAGATATTTTAAGGCATGTCCCATGAGGATACCGGACTTAAAACCGTATGGAATGTGGAATTCTGCGATTTCCACATTCAGAACCTTTATGAATGGAAATGGCACTAAGTATTTTTGGGAGCACCTAGCCGACTATCTTTCTACTTGTAGAGAGAGCAAGACAGGAAGCCCTGGACTGCTTAGTGGCACCCCCGTAATTTATTATCACCTTTTTTTCTTCTTTGTGGACTTCTCATTTTGTTCGCTTCTTACCTCCGGCCACTGTAAAGTGGTTGAGAATCTGGGTCCTGCTCTAGGGGGTTAATACCTAAGCCACCAAAACGGTGGTTGGGCAGTTTGGTTTGTTTGTTCCTTATCAGCTAGAAAGCACTTCGAAGAGTGGAGAGAGGATGGTATGCAGCGGAGACAGACGCGCCAATCTTATACACGGAGACAAGAATAGCGTTACAAGGACAGCGGACGCCAAAGAAACACCAGCGGGTGGAGAGAGGCGGAATAGCTGTAACCTGACTAGACCCTAGTCAGGAAACTTAAGCCAGGCACCGGCTATAACAGAAGTGTGTCAGTTGAGAGACCGGGATGAAAAACTGCGTCAAACAGGAAGCTGTCACCGTGTCATGAAGGAGACACAGTCTACGGGAAGCTGACACAGTACAGCAGAAACACTGTCTGGGCCGTAGTGTCTAAGGAAGTACATAAGTAAGTCACCAGGTATAAAAAACGCGTGAGAGCACCGCATTCAATGCTGCACTCCACTATGACACAGGTGACATACAATACTACCTCTCCACCTATGGCATGGGGCATAAACTATATGTAACATATATAAAAAAAAAAAAATCAAAGAACTCCGGAAAAAATCGAGAAGAACTTCAAATGGAACCCAAAGGGTTAATGGAAAGGAATGAACAAGGCAAAAAAATTGAAAACAATTTGCCAAGCTAGAAAGAGAGGAAAAACTAATTCCAAAAATGGTAACAACGGTATAGAAAATACCCGATCAGGGAATAGGAACCTAATGCCAACTTTGATAACGAAAAGAAAACTATATGACGCAAAATGCAGGAATGACCTAAGAAGAAGCGGTCATTACTAAAACATCGGACAAACCTCGCAGAACACAGCAGGATTCAAGGGGCTTGGTGAAGGGGTCAGCACAGTTATCCACGGTGTTAACATAAGGCAACATCCAGTGAAACCATCCTCCACCAGCTCCTTGATGTAGTGATAATAACATCAATGTGTTGCCTGCGAGGCGAGCTGCCAGTCTTTTGGCCCAACTTAGAGAACCCTAAGTTGGGTTCACCCTGAATGGTAACCAAAGCACAAGGCAGACCAGATCCAACCCTCAATTTCTTCAACATTGTAACTCCCTGGCAGCCTGGGAGCGGGCCTGATACTCAGCCTCCAACTAGAGCTAATGGCAACAGTAGGCGCCTCTTGCTCATCAGGTTCCTTGCACCCACTAGGCACAGCAAAAGCCAGTCTGAGACCGTTCCTGTCAGACCCTCATCAGCAAAGGATGAGTCACTAAAGACAGTAAAAGAGAAACCTCAGGGGTTGTGGGTGTAAGTGAGAGCCCAGGTGGGAATGTGTTCTCAAATCAAGAGCAAACCGCTTGGCAGCCCCCCAGAGAGGACGGTAAGGGTGAGCAAGAATAACCTGGACAGGTAGCTCGACAGCAAAAGAATATCAGGCCTGGTGCAAGGCCAGGTAATAGCAAAGCACCCACAAGAGGAGGTAAGCTGGCTATTTAGACGGCAGGGGTTCTCCAAGGGGCGTCATGAAACGGTGGGACTTGGCGCATGGGGGTCAGCAAACCCTGGGTGGAGCAGCAATCAGTAAGACCAAACTGGCTCCACCAGATCAACAATGTAGGTGTGCTGGGAGAGATGTTTTGATTCTGGAACAAACCTGGCCTTCCAGAATCAAGTGTAAACATGCATGTCCAAAGAGGGGAAACTGAACCGGAAACACCCATCTTCCTTTGACCACCCCAGCCGCCTTTTCCATAAGCCTGGATAAAGCAACACTACCTTATCCAGCTTCACTAAAAGCACAGATAAAGATCAATCAACATTTAGGTCAGAACATAGCTCCAACACCATCAAAATCCTTCCTAAAATACAGAAGCAGGTTCAGCCTTGTGCACATAGTGAAAGCCGTGTGTCAACCAGACCCGCTTGACAATCCCTGTACTCAAGCCCTGGGTGCCTGCTTTTCAATCCATAAAGAGATTGAGCAGCTTGCCACAAGGGGAACATACAGTTGGGGACCAAGGTGCTGAAGCCCTCCAGGCTGGCGGCAGTACAGGTTCCAGACCAGGTTTCACGTTAGCTTCTCAGACATGTCAGTTTTGATGTCCAGCTGCCGAACAAACATTTTCTAATGAGTGATGGCAGGCCAGGAGCAACCCGAAAAGACGCTGCTTTTAGAGGAGACAGGGGGCATATAAACGTCATAAAATCCAGCCCGGACGTTGCAAGAAAGCCCACGTACCACAAAACGTGCCTTGAAGCGTATAGAACCAAATCAACCCAATCTTCTTCATACAAATACCACCTGCCTGACAGGTCTTTTGCTTAGCGAGCTGTGGAGTGAGTACCAGTACCATGGCATGTAGGGGAAGCCATCTCATCCTTCATAGGCAAGGAAGCCATTGATCCCCTGTCAGGGTTGGTAGGGAGCATGGCAGCTTTATAGGTTAGTTCAGTGGAGGGGCAAACAGATGCTCCACGTACAAGCCCAGTTTACTTGTACATGAGCAGCGGGGAATATCAGCAGTATCAGCAGTAACCGGTAAGTAGAGCCCCAAGTGCAGAACTACTGCCTGGGTTGAACAGGGGCCCGGCTTAATTTTGCTCTAAATTCAACGAAGCCTGGGTCGACCGGAACACCCTCAGCCTACGCAGTATTCCGGGAGCCTGACAAATGATCACAGATCAATCACTTGCACTATCGCAAAGGCTACATTCATCACCGGGCCTCCCGATTAATCTATCAGGAACGGTCAGGAGGGCGAAGGGCGCTCACCAACCCCCTTCGAGCCATCCAAAGATTGATTGAGCAAGGGTGACTAATTAAGAACAGGACCTATAAGAGGCTCACTATGATCTGAGATTGTCGTATCCTAGAGCTTCACCCGACGGAATTTGACGCAGAGGAGGGCTGGGCCGACCCCTGAGATTCGGCTAAAGATTTTAATCCGTAGGAACAGCAGGAAACTCGCCAGCCCAGTGCATTCTCAACGCAATACAGTAACCAGCAGCCCCTGACCTGGGACGCAGAATCATCCTATGGCCAGGACGTGTCAACAATTGGGGAAAGCAAGGATGCTAGGAATGGCCCGCAGCCTCAGGCATGTGGGTCCGTTGAATAGCGGCAGGGATGCTAGAAACATACGGCGACCCGTCATATGGGAGGAAAGCCCAGGATACAGTTATAGCTAAACTTGTTCCATAGAAGATGTAACATCAACGACTCTCTAACTACCTGGCGCAACTTAGGAACCCAAATAAATAACCCTTACTCAACCAGAGAAATCCAACCAGTCCTACCAGATACGCCCTTTCGTCCAGCTTGTTACGTTTCTTTCCCATTGACTACGTGACATAGCAGGGGCATCCAAACACACGTAACAACGACACAATCAGGCATCACCCCATAAAAAACAACTCAATAAAGGTGTCCTTGCGTCGCCTGATTGGCAAGTCGGTTACGAAAGGTAACAAGCCAGCTAGGAAGGCATAAGGCCAGAAAGACTTAGCTGGCTTTGATTCCAGGTGGATAACTCCTAGCTATAGACTCAAGACCCCATTATACCTTTTCCACATGTTGTCGTTCTGCTGGGCAGTGTAACACCAACGATAACTCATGTACGCAACCGATATCAGGCATCCCTCGAACCTTTTAACTATAAACTCCTTGGCCCTGTCAGTCTCAGACACTTAAAGGGCAAAACCCCTGCAGCTGATTTTGAACCATTCTGAAGGATATAGTTTGGACTGCTAAGGGAGCTTTTCATCCTGGCCCCTCAAGCACAATACTTCAGCAAAGCCAGAAGAATTTGGTCTAAAATGAGGCACAGGATGTAAAACTCCCCACGCGACTCCCTAATATGAACTGGTCCTTATATCCAAGTGAAGTCGTTGGAGATGGTGCCACGGATCTCAGTTTTTTTGGCTTTCCTTTAAGGAAAAGGGAGATCGTTTGCCCTTAGGCCTTGTGACAAGCATCACATGGGATCTTACCCAACTTTTGCTACTTGACCCAGACTGGGAGGGGTAAAGTTTTCTTAACATACCACTCTTGAACAATTTGTGTAAGGACTATACGCCGGGATGTAAACCCACCGCC
>CM039464.1:2116317-2233817 GCA_022414725.1 Microglena sp. YARC
GGTTGGCGGGTGGGGTGGGGAGTGGGGGGTGGGGGGTGGGGGGATGTGTGCTGGTGTGTCTGTGGGGGTGGAAGTGTGTGGGGGGGAGGGCCCTGGTAGGCTGCCCCAGCTTGCTGATCGCCATGCAGCAATGTGGTTGTGTGTGATGGTGTGTGGTTGTGGTGGTGGGGGGGGGGATAGGGGATGTGTTGTGTGTAGCTGTGCGGGTGGGGTGAGTGTGTGGGGGGGAGGGCCCTGCGTAGAGGCTGCCCCACTGCTGATCGCCATGCAGCAATGTGGTATGTGTGTGTGTTTTGCTGTGGTGGTGGTGGTGGGGAGTGGGGAGTGGGGGTGGGGGTGGGGGGACGTGTTGCTGTGTGCTTGTGTCGGTGGACGGTGGAGTGTGGGGGGGAGGGCCCTGGTAGAGGCTGCTCCAGTGCTGCTGAATCGCCATGCAGCAATGTGGTATGTGTGTGTGTGGTGGTGGTGGTGGTGGTGGTGGGAGTGGGGTGGGTGGGGGGATGCATGTGTGTGTGTGTGTGGGGGGGGTGGAGTGTGGGGGTGAGGGAACCTCGTAAGGCTCCCCAGCAGCTGATCGCCATGCAGCAATGTGTAGTGTGTGTGTTTGTTGTGGTGTGTGTGGTGGTGGGTGGGGGGTGGGGGTGGGTGGATGTGTGTGGGTGTGTGTGTGGGTGGGGTTGGAGTGTGGGGGGGGGGGGCCCTGGTAAGAAGCTGCCCCAGCAGCTGATCGCCCTGCCACCAAGATGTGTGTGTGTGTGTTTTCTGGTGGGTGGGTGTTGTGTTTGGCGGCTGATATATGTTTTTATGTGTGCCCCTGAGGGGGGGGGGGGGGCCGAGGAGGGGGCGAGGAGGATGTGTGTGTAGGGGGGGGGGGGGGGGAGGAGTGGTTGAGTGTGTGTGTCGTGCGTGTGGTGGGTGAGGAGGAGGGTGTGTGTGTGTGTGTGTGTGTGATGTTGGGGTGCTAATTCCTAGCACGTGCCGCCAGTGCCAGGAAGGCCCAGCTGAGACGCTGCTGATCGCCTCTAGGGGTGGGCATGGGGGTGGGTGGGGTCTTCTGTTGTGGTGTGTGGGTGTGTGGTGCTGATTGTGCGAGGTGTGGGGATGTCTCTTCCCTGGTGGGGGGGGTCTCTGAGTGCGTGGGTGGGATGGTCTCTGGGGTTTGGGTGGTGGGTGGTTGTGGGGTTTCTCTTTGTGGGGTGGGGGTGGGGGGGGGGGGTCTCTGAGTGGGTGGGTGTGGGGGATGGGTTCTCTAGTGTGGTGTGGGTTGTGGTGTGGGTTGTCTCTTGCTGGTGTGGGGGGGGTCTCTGAGTGGGTGGGATGGGGGATGGGTCTCTTGTGGTGTGTGGGTGGGGGGGGTGGGGGTGTGGGCTGTCTCTTTGTGTGTGTGTGTGTCGTGGGCGGGGGTCTGCTGATTGGATGGGATGGGTTCCTCTGTGTGTGGTGTTGGGGGGGGGGGGTTCACTTTGTGTTGGGGGTGGGAGTGCAGGTCTCTGCAGTGGGACCTGGGTGGGGGTGGGTCTCCCTTGCTGTGTGGTGTGTGGGTGTGGGTGGTCTCTTTGGTGGGGGGGCGGTCTCTGATGGTGGATGGGATGGCCCGGTATCTCAGTTTGGTGTGTGTGGGGGGGGGCAGGTGGGTCTCTTTTGGGGGGGGGGGGGGGGGGGGGTCTCTGAGTGGGTGGGGTGGGGGATGGGGGTCTTCTGTGTGGTGTGTGGGTGTTGGGTGTGGGTGTCTCTTTGTGTGTGTTGATTGGGGGGGGGGTCTCTGAGTGGGCGGTGGCATGGGGGATGGGTCTCTGTGTGCTCTTGCTGTGTTGGGTGTGGGGGGGGGGGGGTTCTCTGTGTGTGTGTGTGGGGGGGGGGGGGGGGGGAGGGGGGTGGGCGTGGTGACTGTGTGTGTTGGTGTTGGTTTGCGTGGTGGTATGTGTGTGGATGTGTGGTGTGTGTGGTGATGTTGTGCATGTTGGTTGTGGTGCTGGTTGTGTGTGTGTAATGTTGTTGTGTGCGTGTATGTGTGTGACTTGTTGGTGTGTGTGAGGCTGACGGGAGGATGTGTGGCTTTGTGTGTGTGTGGTGGGTCTGTGCTTTTATTGTGTAGTGTGTGGATGTTGTGTGTGTGTGTGGTGTGGATGTGTATGTGTTGGTGTTGGTGTTGTGTGTGGTGTGTGTTGGATGAGTGTGTTGGTGTGGTGGTGTCTGTGTGGTGTGTGGTGTATGTGTGAGATGTGTGTGTGTGTGATGTTGGATGTGTGTGTGTGGCTTGTGTGTGGATGTGTGGTGTGGTGTGGTGGCGTGGTGGTGTGGTGTGTTGGTGTATGTGTGTGGATGTTGTGTTGTGTGATTTGAGTGGTGTGGTGTGTGTGTGGATGTGTGGTGTTGGTGCTGTGTGTGTGGTATGCGTGTTGGTGTTGGTTGTGGTGTTGGTGCCGTGTTGGTGTGGTGTTGGTGTGTGTGTGTGGTGTTGGTTGTGTGTGTGTGTGTGTGTATTGTGATGTGGTGTGCGTGTATGGTGTGTGGACTTGTTGGTGTGTTGAGGTGTGAGTGAGGATGTGTGTGTGTGTGTGTGTGTTGGATGTGTTATGTGTGGTGTTGGGTTGTGTTGTGGTCGTGTGTGTGAGTGGTGTTTGGTTGTGTGTGTGTGTGTGCTGGTTTGGTTGCTATGTGTGTAGATGTGTGTGTGTGTTGATGTTGGTGTGTTGTGTGGTGTGTGTGATGTGTGGTGTTGGTTGTGGTCGGCGTCGGGTTGGATGTTGTGTGGTGTTGGTGATGTGTGTGGATGTGTTGTGTGATGTTGGCAGCTGTGTGTGTGTGGTGTGTGGGAATGTGGTGTTGGTTGTGCTGTGTGTGGTATGCGTTTGTTGGTGATGTGGTAAGTGTTGGTGCGTGTGTGGTGTGTGGTGTTGTGTGTGTGTGTCAGGTTGTGTTGTGCTGCCTGTGTTGTGGTGTGCGTTATGTGTTGTGGTATTTAGTGTGTGTGTGTGGTGTTTGTGTGTGTGTATGTGGTGTTGTGTGTGGCGTTTGTGTGTGTGTGTGTGCTGTTGTGTGTAGTGTGTGTGGTGTGTGGTGCATGTGTGTGTTGTTGAGTGGGCTTGTGCTTGTAGGTGTGGTGTGGTCTGTGGTGTGGGTGTTGGGGGTGTTAGTTTGTGTGCGGGCGGGGGGGGGGGGGGAGGGGGGAGGACAAAAAGCAATACAATACGCAATAATAAACGATAATAGCAATATGCGAGCTTGGTGGGTGGGTGCTGGTGTGGTGTGGTGTGGTGTGTGTATGTACACCCACCACACCACACCAGCACACACCACACCATATTCTGGTCCTTCAGCTTCTTCCTAAAGACATCCCAGCAGCAATGTGGTGTGTGTGTGCGCAATGTGGTTTGTGCATGTAATGTGTGTGGTGTGTGCGTTGTAATGTGTCTTGTGTGTGTGTGTGTATGTGGTGAGTGTGAGTGTGTGTGGGGGGTGGGGGTATGTGCTGTTGGTTTGTGTAAATGCATTGTGTCGTCGTGTGTGTGTGTGGGTGTGTTGTGTGTGTGTGTGTGTGGTGTGTGTGTATGTGTGTCGTGTGGTGTGTGGTGTTGTATGTATGTCGCTTGTGGTGTGGTGTGTGTATGTATGTGCGTTGTGTGTGGTGTGTGTATGTGTGCGTGTGGTGTGGTGTTGTGTATGTGCGTGTGTGTGGTGTGTGTATGTGTTTGTTCGTGTGTGTGGTGTGTGTATGTGTGTCACCTGCTGTCCCGTTGCTACCACCGGCCAGCTTCCCGTTAGCTCCCTGAGAGGAGGGACTCCCATGGGTCCCGTTGGTCCCATTGGTGTGTGAGGTGCTACTACCCGCCAGCTTCTTGGTAGCTCCCAGTGTGGAGGGACTCCCATGGGTCCCATTGGTCCCAGGGGGGGCCTCGGAGTGTGGGGAGCTACCACCTTCCAGCTTCCCAATAGCTCCCTGTGTGGAGGGTCTCTCATGGGTCCCATTGGTCCCAGGGGGGGCCTCGGAGTGTGCGGAGCTACCACCTTCCAGCTTCCCGCTAGCTCCATGTGTGGAGGGTTTCCCATGGGTCCCATTGGTCCCAGGGGGGGCCTCGGAGTGTGCGGAGCTACCACCTTCCAGCTTCCCGCTAGCTCCATGTGTGGAGGGTTTCCCATGGCCCCATTGGTCCCATTGGCCCCAGGGGGGCCTCGGGAGTGTTGCGAAGCTCCAGCTACTACGCAGCTGCTCTATTGATGAGCTTAGGGTGTTAAAGTTGTAGGGCATGTTGGACCTAGATGGTGGGGGGTACTTTTCCAACAGCTTTGGCATGTCTGAGGGCTGCACGGTGTAGTACGGCAGTACAGCGGCCACAGAGGCCAGCAGAGAAGTACGGAAGGCCAGGGGGAGGGGGGCCACGACAGTTAGGAACAGAGGTCCCATGACAACCTGGCGGTGGTGGTGATGGGGGGAGGGGTGGGTGCAGTAATGGCGTTTTGGTGGCCGCGGTTTTTGAAAGGTTAGGGTGGTGATGGGGTTGTGGGTGGGTGGGTGTGGTGGGTCCATATGTGGTGATGGGTTGGCGGGTGTGGTGACGGGGTTGGTGATGGGCTTGGTGATGGGGTTGGTGGGTGGGGATTGGGGTGATGGGGTGGGTGGGTGTGGTGACGGGGTTGTTGTATGGTTGGTGATTGGGCTTTGGTGAGGGGTGATGGGTGGGGGTGGGGGGGGGGATTGTGATGGGATTGGTGGTGGGTGGGTGGGGGGGGTGACCCCGGGGATTGTGATCGGTGGTGGGGGATTGGTGATGGGGTTGTGAGTGGGATATTGTTGATGAGTTGGTGGTGGGGGGGGGATTTGATGGGGTGGGTGGTGGTGGGGGATTGTGATGGGGTGGTGGGGGGGGTGGGGGGGATTGTGATGGGTTGGTGGGGGGGGGGGGGGGATTGTGATGCTGGTGGGTGGGGGGGGGGATTGTGATGGGTGGGTGGGGGGGTGGGGGGATTATGGATTGTTGATTGCGTTTGGTGCGTGGGTGGGGGAATGGGGGTGGGGGATTTGATGGGGTGGTGGTGTGGGGGATTGTGATGGGGTGGGTGGTGGGGGGGGATGTGAGGGTGGGTGGGTGGGGTGGGGATTGTTGATGGGGGGTGGTGGGTGGGGGGGTAATGGTGGGTTTTTGCGCGTGGGTGGTGGTGGTGGGGGGATGTGATGGGCGTTGGGGGGGGGGGGATTGTGATGCGTTTGTGGGTGGGGGGGATTGTGATGGGTTGGTGGTGGGGGGATGTTGATGGGTGGGTGGGTGGGGGGGGATTGTGATGGGGTTGTGGTGTGGATGGGGTGATGCGTTGGGGGGGTGGGGGGATTGTGGGGGGGGATGGGGTTGTGGTGGGGATTGTTGATGGGGTGGTTGGTGGGGTGGGGGGATTGTGATGGGTGAGTGATTGGTAGGGGGGATTGTGATGGGGGTTGGTGTGGGGGATTGTGATGGTTGGGGGATTGTATGGGGTGTGGGTGGTGGGGGGATTGTGATGGGTTGGTGGGTGGGAGGGTGGGTGTGGGGGTGTGATTGGGGGCGTGGGGTGCGGGGGGGGGGATTTGTGATGGGGTGAGGAGTTGGTGAATCCTGGATGGGAAAGTGTTTGGGGGATTGTGATGGGGTTGGTGGTGGTGGGTGGGGGGATTGTGATGGGGTGGGGTGGGTGGGGGAGATGGGGTGGGTAGGGGGGGGGATTGTGATGGTCCGGTCTGGTGGTGGGTGGGGGGGGGGGTGGATGGGGTGGGTGGTGGTGGGGGGTGGGGGGGGGGGATTGTGATGGGTTGTGGGTGGTGGGGGGGGGATGGGGTTGGTGGGGCGGGGGGGGGGGGATTGTGATGGGGTGGGGGGGGTGGGGGGGATTGTGATGGGTTGGTCGGTTGGTGGGGGGGGATTGTGATGTGGGTGTGCGGTGGTGGGGTGATTGTGGGGGTGATTGGTGGTGGTGGGGGGATTGTGATGATGGGTTGGTGGGGGAGCGGATTTCTATGGGGTTGGTGGGGGGGGGATTGATGATAGGTGTGGGGGAATTGTTATGGGGGTGGGGGTGGGGGGGATTGTGATGGGGTGGTGGTGGGGGGTGGATGTGGTGGTGGGGAGGATTTGATGGGGTGGGTGTGGTGTGGTGGGGGATTGTGATGGGGGTTGTGGGTGGGGGGGATTGTGATGGGTGGGGGTGGTGCGGGATTGTGATGTTGGGGATGGTGGGGGGTGGGGGGGGGGATTGTGATGGGGTGAGGCGTGGGGGAGGGGATTGTGATGGGGGTGGGTGGGTGGGGGGGGATTGGGTTGGTGGGTGGGGGGGAACAGAGGGGTCCGGTGGGGTCATGGGTGGTGGGTGGGGGAGGGGGGGATTGTGATGGGGTGTGGTGGTGGGAACCTGCGGGTGGTGGTGGGGTGGGTGGGGTGATGGGGTGGTGTCGTAGGGGGGCGGGGGGGGGGGGGGGGGGGGCACTGGAGTTATGGGGTTGGTGGTGGGTGGGTGGGTGGGGGGATTGTGACAGAGGTTGTGGGGTGGGGGGACCTGGGATGGGTGGTGGGTGGGGTGATGGGCGAGTGGGTGGCGGGGGGGGATTCGTGATGGGTTTGGTTGTGGTGGTGGGGGGGGGATGGGTTTGGTGGGGAGGGGGGATTGTGATGGGGTGGGTTGTGGGTGGGGGGATTGTGATGGGGGTGGTGGTGGGGGGGATTGTGATGGGTGGGTGGTGGGTGGGGGGGATGTGATGGGGTGTGGGGTGGGGGGGATTGTTGCGTGGGTGGGGGGGATTGTGATGGGGTGCGTGGTGGGTGGGGGGGATTGTGATGGGGTGGGTGGTGGGGGGATTGTGATGGTGGTGGTGGTGGGGGATTGTGGATGGGGTTGGTGGGTGGGGGATGATGGTTGGGGATTGTGTGTGGGGTGGGGGGATTGTGATGGGTTGTGTTTGTGTGGTGGGATTGGATGGGGTCGGACAACCCACACACCACAGGGGGGGGGGATTGTGATGGGTTGGTGGTGGTGGTGGGAGGGATTGTGATGGGGTTGGTACACCCCCACCACCCCTTGGGGGGTGGGGAAGAGGGGGGGACACGACATTTAGGAACAGAGGTCCCATGACAACCTGGCGTTGGTGGTGATGGTGATGGGGGGGGGGGGGGGCACGACAGTTAGGAACAGAGGTCCATGACAACCTGGCGGTGGTGGTGATGGGATGGGTTGGTGGGTGGATTGGTGATGTGGGGTGGGTGGGGGGGAGTTGGTTGGGTGGGCGGGGATGGGTTGGTGGGGGGCGGGGATGGGGGGTGTGATGGGTTGGTGGGGGGGAGGGGGGGGGGGGGTTGTGGTGGTGGGTGGGGGGATTGTGATTGGGTGGTGGGTGGGGGATTGTGGGGGTGGGTTGGGGGGGAGTTTTGATGGGTGGTGGTGGGTGGGGGGGACCTGGGGCTCTGTGATGGGGTGGGAGGTGGGGGGCGGGCGCGTGGCGTGATGGGTGGGTGGGGGTGGGGGGAGACCACGGTGATGGGTCGGTGTGAAACCAGGGGCGTATCGGGGAAAGAGGGGGTGGGGGGGGTGGTCCCATGACAACCCTGGCGGTGGGGATGGGGGGGGGGGGGACCACGGACACAGTTCACATGACAACCTGCGGTGGTGGGGGAGGTGGGGGGCGGTGATGGGGTGTGTGGGGGGGGGGGGGGGGGGGGGGAGGCAGGGTGATGGGGTTGCGCGGATGGGGCGGGGCATTGGCTGAAGGGGGGGTTGGGTGGGGTGGTGGGTGGGGGAAGGGGACACGACAGTTAGGAACAGAGGTCCTATGACAACCTGGAGCCTGGTTATGGGGGGGGGGACGTGATGGGGGCGGGATGGGGGGGGCGTGATGGGTGATGGAGGTGGTGATGGGGGTTAGGGTGGTTTGTGTGGTGGGAGGGTGTGGTGATGGGGTTGTTGGGTGGTGGGTGGGGAAGGGGACCACGACAGCTTAGGAGCAGAGGTCCCATAACAACCTGGCGGTGGTGGTGATGGGGGGAGGTGGGGTGCAGGGATTGGGAGTGTGAGTGTGTGGTTTTGGGGGGGTAATTTTGTGTTTTTCATGGTGGGGGGTGGGGGGAGCGGGGTTACTTGAAGCACCTTGAAATGCGTCGCCTAGGAAGAGCTGCTTGCCACCCACCACCAACTGCCCCAAGGGCATTACCACCACCACCACCACCACCACAATCACCACCGCCACCACCACCACGGCCACCACCACCACAAGCCACCACCCACAATTACCACCACAACCACCACCACACAAATCACCACCACAAGCACAAGCACAAGCACCACCACCACACAGCACTGTCACCACCGCCACGCTCACCACCACCACTACCACAATCACCAACACCAACAGCCCCAAGGGCACCACCACCACCATCACTACCACAATCACCACCACAGCCACTACCAACACCACATTCACCAACACCAACAGCCCCAAGGGAAACCCCACCCAACAACAAACACAATCACACACCCACCTACACCACACCTACCACCAGCAGCACCACCACCACCACACCACCTACACCATACCACCTGCACCACACCGACCCTACCTGGCGTGCCAAGAACTGCCACAGCGCACTAAAGCGCCCGCTGGCCGCTGTGGACGATCGCCTCAGGAGGAGCTGCTTGGCCACAGCAGCACCAACAGCCCAAGGGCCACCACCCGCCCCCCACCCACCGCACCCCACCACAACCACCCACAAACCCAACCACCACCACACCGACCCTACCTGGTGTGCCAAGAACTGCCACAGCGCACTAAAGCGCAGCTGGCCGCTGTGGACGTCGCCTAGGAAGAGCTGCTTGGCACACAGCACCAACAGCCCCAAGGCAAACCACCCCGCCACCGCACCCACCACACACCAACCACAACCCAACCACCACCCACACCGACCCTACCTGGTTGTGCTAAGAACTGCCACAGCGACACTAAAGCCGCCGCTGGCCGCTGTGTACGTCACCTAGGAAGAGCTGCTTTGGCACCTAGCACCAAAACAGCCCCAAGGGCACCACCGCCACCAGCACCCACCACAGTTTCACCTACACCATACCACCTGCACCGCACATCGACCCTACCTGTGTGCTAAGAACTGCCATAGCGCACTGAAGCGAAGCTGGCCGCTGTGGACGTCGCCTAGGAAGAGCTGCTTGGCACCTAGCACCAATACATTAATCAGCTTTAACCTCTGCTGCAACTGCTGGCCTTCAGCCGAGAGTTGGCTTCATCCGGGGTATGAGTGGGTGTGGCGGTGCTGCTTGCTGGGCTTGCCGTCTAGAGGGGTGGCAGTGGAAAACCTGCGTGTAGTTGCGCCAGGTGGGTGGGTAGGTTTACGGGTGGTTGGGAATGCGTATGTTTGGTGTTGGTGTTGCTGCAACTGCTGGCCTTCGAGGAGTGGCTTCATCCGGGGGAGTGGGTTGTGGCGGGGTGCTGCTGCAGGGCTTGCCGTTCTAGAGGGGTGGCAGTAAAACCTGCGTGTAGGCGTGTGGGCAGGTGGGTAGGTGGGTATGGTTTACGGGTTCGTTGAGAATGAGTTTTGCTGTTTGGTGGTGGTGGTGGCGTGGTGGTGGGTACTGGTGGGAGTGGTACTGGTGCAACTGCTGACCTTCAAGAGTGGCAGCTTCCGGTGGTGAGTGCGTGGTGGTGGTGCCCTTGGGGGGCTGCGTTGGCCTTGCCGTCTGTAGGGGTGCAGTAAACCTGGGGTGCAGGTGGGTAGGTCGGTCGGTAGGTAGGTGGGTAGTGTGGAAGGTGGGTGGGTTAGGTTTACTGGTTTGTTGTTGTTGGGTTGTTGGCTTTTATGCCAGTTTTTACATACATTTGTTTTACACAATTTGTGTACCGTTTTTTTATAGCTGTTTTACACAGTTGTTTTATACAGGTGGTGTTGAATACTGCGTTTTTCCCACCGTGTTTAATAAACATTTATTTTACAGTTTTTTATACAGTTTTTTTGTATTCAAGTTTTCACACCGTTTTTTTATAAACGCTGCTCCTACATAGGTGGTTGCCTAGGTGTTTCATCATCACATCCACCGCCACCACCACCACCCAAACATTTGACCCCCCACACACACCAGCCCACCCACACATACCCCTGCCCCCACGACACCCACACCCGTTCCTACCCTGCCCCCCTGAATCTGTACACAAGCCAGGCCCCCACCTGTGAAGCAGCAAACCAGCTCCCGGTGTAGCAGCTGCGCTAGAGATATGTGCGGCAGACTAAGGGTAACACCTTATCCCCTCTTTACCCCCCACCCCCTTTCCTCCTCCCCCCATCCCCACCCCCACCCCGCACGCCACCCACCCACCCCTGGTCTCCCCTTGAATCTGTACACAAGCCAGGCCCCCACCTGTGAAGCAGCAACCAGCAGTTGTAGCAGCTGCCGCTAAAGATATGGCGCTGGCAGACTAATCTCTTTTGTGGGGGGTAAACGCCTTATCCCCTCTTTACCCCCCCACCCCCTTTCCTCCTCCCCCCCCCCCCACACACCCACACACCCACCCACCCTCCCCCCTGAATTCTGTACACAAGCCAGGGTCCCCACCTGTGTAGCAGCAGTGCAAATAGACTAAGGGGTGACGGCTTTACCTCACCCCCCCCCCCACACACCCTCCTCCTTCGCTCCCCCCCACCACCACCACCCTGCGTAGCTGTATTTCAGAGACAGGCCCCCACCTGTGAAGCCAGTCAGAACCAGCGGTGTAGCAGCAGCGTTAATATGGGTGCTGAAGAACCTTGGCACCATAGCTTTTGCAGCACATAGGACTAAGGCGACAGCTTACCCCCCCCCCCCCTCCTCTTTCGCTCCTCCTTCCCCCCCCCCCCCCCTGAAGCTGTATTCAGACAGGCCCCCACCTGTGAAGCAGCAACCAGCGAGTTGTAGCAGCAGCGTTAAAATGGTTGCTGAAGAGCCTTGCACCATAGTCTTTTTGCAGCACATAGACTAAGGCGACGGCTTACCCCCCCCCCCCCCTCCTCCTTCGCTCCTCCTTGCCCCCCCCCCCCCCCCCTGAAAGCTGTATTCAAGGCAGGCCCCCACCTTGTGAAGCAGCAACCAGCGATGTAGCAGCAGGGCAAAGATGGGCGCCGCAGAACCTTGGCCCCCCATAGCTTTTTGTGTAGCACATAGACTAAGGCGACGGGCGTCTGTCCTTGGCCTTTCCGTCGTAATGCGCGGCTAAGACTTGGTAGTAGGCTTACAGGGTCGTTTTTTAGATTACGTCCAGTTGAAGGTGGACCTACAGAGGGTGGGTGGTGGGGGTTAAGGTTTGGGTTGGGTTGGTGAGTGTAGCACGTGGGGGGGGGGGGGGGGGGGGGGGGTTAGGGAGAGGGGATAGGGAGGCGGTACAGGGTCGTTTTTAGATTAAGTAGAGTTGGAGATGGACCTAGACAGGGTGGGTGGGGGTGGGTGGCTGGGTTGGTGGGGGTGAGTGGTGTGTGAGTTGGGTGGGATGGTTTGGTGGAGGAGGGGATTACGGAGGAGTGTGTGTGCGTTAGTGTGTGTTCGTGGTGTGGTAGTGGTGTAGGTAGGCTACAGGGTCGTGGTTTTTAGATATCCGGTCTAGGAGTAGGTGGACATAGAGAGGGTGCGGTGGGTTGGGTGGGGTGGGGTGGGGTGGGGGGTAAGTTGGCGGGGTTGAGTGGGGTTGGGTTGGGTGGGGTAGGGTGGGTTGGGTGGGGGGGGGGGGGTAAGGGTTGCGGTGGGGTTAGTGGGTCTAGCACGTAAAACCAAGTGTGTGTGTGTGAGTGTGCATGTGAGGTGTGCATGGGGTGTGTATGAGAGCGTGCATGGGAGCGTGCATGGGGGTGTGCAAGGGAGTGTGCATGGGGCGGTGCGTGGGGGGTGTGTATGTGAGTGTGTATGGGAGCGTGCATGGGGTGTGCAATGGGAGTGTTGCATGGGTGTACGTGGGTGTGTAATGTGAGTGTGTATGGGAGCGTGCATGGGTGTGCATAGAGTGTGCATGGGTGTGCGTGGGGTGAGTATTGTGAGTGTGTATGGGAGTTCTGCTATGGGGTGTGCATGGGAGTTTGCATGGGGTGCAGATGTGAGTGTGTATGGGAGTTTGCATGGGGTGTGTATGGGAGTTTGCATGGGGTGCAGAAGTGAGTGTGTATGGGAGTTTGCATGGGGTGTGCATGGGAGTTTGCATGGGGCACAGATGTGAGTGTGTATGTGAATGTGTGTGGAAGTGTGCATGAGTGTGCTAACATATGCGCGCAGGCTGGCCATGATTAGGCAGCCCAGGACTCTAGATTCACACCTTCCCATTTGCATCCACCACGCCAGTGATGTCACCGAATACTGTGTGTATGTGAGTGTGCATGAGAGTTTGCATGGGAGTGTGCTTGGTGTGTGTGTGTGTGGGGGGGGGGGGGGATTGGACCCACAACTTAGCATTAGCATCCACCCACTCCGGTGATGTCGCGTTGGAATTCCTGTGTGCATGTTGAGTGTGCATGAGAGTTTGCATGTGAGTGTGCTTGGTTGTGTGTGTGTGTGGGGGGGGGGGGGGGGGGGGGGGGGGCGGGATTGGACCCACAAACTTAGCAATTAGCATCCACCACTCCGGTGAATGTCGCTGAAACCTGTGTGTATGTGAGTGTGCATGGGAGTTTGCATGGAGTGTGCTTGGTGTGTGTGTGTGTGGGGGGGGGGGGGGGGGGGGGGGGGGGATTGGACCCACAACTTAGGCATTAGCATCCACCACTCCGGTGATGTCGCTGAATCCTGTGTGTATGTGAGTTGCATGGGAGTTTGCATGGGAGTGCTGCTTGGGTGTGTGTGTGTGAGAAGTGTGCATGACCCACACCTTAGCATTAGCATCCACCACTCCGGTGATATCGCTGAATACTGTGTGTATGTGAGTGTGCGTGTGTGTGTGTGTGTGTGTGTGTGTGTGTGTGTGTGGTGTGTGTGTGTGTGTGGACCCAAACCTTAGCATTAGCATCCACCACTCCGGTGATATCGCTGAATACTGTGTGTATGTGTGTGTGTGTGTGTGGTGTTGTGGACCCACACCTTAGCATTAGCATCCACCACTCCGGTGATATCGCTGAAAACCTCCTCACAAATTATCTCCCGGTCCTCCTTGGTCTCTGCCTCTGTGGCTAGGCGCAACTTCCTAATCACCTCTGAGGCCAGCCTATCGACCACTGACTCCTCATGTGTGTAGGTTTGATGAGCCGAAAACCATTGTGGGCTAGGGAGACATTCACTTAGAGTATGTGTGCGGGGGTCGGGGTTGGGGTTGGGGTTGGGGGGGCTGTTTAGGGTTTTAGGTGAGGGGGATGTGTGTGAGTGGAGGGGGGGTGGGGGGGGGGGGGGGGGGCTGACAGCTGTAGGGGTGTGCTGTTTAAGCTTGTTGCCCTGTGTCGGAATTCTCTGTATTCCTGAGTTCCCTTATTCTCAATGGCACCAGCTCTAGTAGTTTGGCTTGGTCTCAGGCTGGGAAGGTCCAGTCAGGTGCCTACAGGGCTGTGCGTGCCCCGAAGCTGTTAAGGCTGGCTGTGTGCTGCTCTCGGTGCACGGCTGTGCGGAAGCTAGATGGGAGCCTTATATGACCTAGTGACGACACTACGTGTGCTGCTGGCTGGCAAGTGGCACGGGGGTCCGGTAATGGAGTCCTGGCGAGTGAAGCCGCAGTGGCGATGGGCAGGTCTGAAAAGTGCGAGGGGGGGGGAGCAAAAGGAACAGGGAGTAGGTTGGGAATATATAACCTGGCGAGTTGTCAAGTCTAGGTCATTGCGCATTCGTTATTTTTGTCTAGGGAAAGAGGAGAGGAAGGAAGGAAAGGACGGGAGGAAGGAATCAATGAGACGACAGCAGGCTTGGCTTTGATGGAAGAAAAGATCTAGGGTGTCTAGCCGTCTAGGGCTGTTGTTCGATCGAAGGAGTTGCGTGCATGCAAGCAAAGATGTGAATCGGCCTACCTGCGGATAGCGCAAATATTCGAAAATGCCGATTGGGGTATGAACTGGGCGCTGTAAGTATATTCGGGCTGAGCCTTGGCTGGGCAGATAGTTCGAGGCGAATGAATAGCTAGTTAGCTAGCTAGCCGTGAGTATTGGAATGTGTAGAGAGCGGGGAAGAAGAGTGGATGCGTGGTCCTGCGAAAAGCGGGAGTCCACGTCGACAAGCAGAGTCAGCAGTACAGCAGAAGCAGAGATAAGGTGAAGACAATTAGAGGTTTATGAGTGGAGCTCCGTGTGACTGTGCAAGGCAGATGGACGTATGTAGCCTGAGTGGGAAATCCTGTATCTAAATACCGGTAGCTAACCTTGTATAGCTATGTAGGGGGGGGGGGGGGGGCAGGCGGGAGGGGGATAAATTGAATTCGAAACCCTCAATGAAAAGCGGCAGTCGATACCTAATGATTCGTTGATCTACCTGTCGTAGTACCCGATTGCTACTGAGATGCGGTCGGTAGCATGGCATAGCAGGCGGAATGAACTGCCTAGGGTGGTGAGGGTATAATGGATATATTTTTGAGACAGGCAGTGAGTCAGCAGCCCTGTAATGACTAATGAGTGAGTAAGCGTAGTTTTGATGGGGAGATCTGATTTCGGGCAGTGATGCCACAATGCAAAACAAAGAGAAGGGTTTGGAACGGAAGCAAATACACTGTGTATGTACCGTATGTTACAGTCCAGGGGTAGGCCAAATAGGCTGAAGGGACTTGACCAACCTTGATAGAAGGGCTTAAAAAAGCATGATGAACTGAACCCAAATAATCGTTTTGCCGAAGGGGCCCTGAGTTCGTGCTACAGTCATCATTGTATTTCTATAATACGTATAACCATAACCAAATCCGCCATCTCTGGATGATAATTTGTTTGTGCGATTCTTATCGATTTTTTCATCACTCGTATTAAGTATTTCCATTCCTCCAAAGGAATCAGGATTAATGACCAGCTTCATGCTGGAGTCTACCCACCAATTCAGGTCCATTTTTCATTTATAAAAAACAATCTATCATCAGCATATAACGGACACTCTAAAATGAGATGCATTTTATATTCGACCACTCTTCTACCTTTAACCACCATATCACAGCACCTTCAAATTCTGCCAGAACGAGAGGTACTCCCTTCTGATTCATGATATAAGTTGTGAGCTCGAAGACATAGTCTTGCTATGCGTGTACCGTAATATCATCCCTATGATTTAATAAGTGATTTGAAAGTCTAGCCAGTTACTTTGTGTTGGTGATTCCAAACCGGGGTGAAAAAACCCCATAGTACGGTGCACTGGCATAATGTGGCCAACGGTGCTCGCATCGGTGGTGATCCTTCTCAATGTGGTGGTCCTACGGTGACTATAGCTAGCTCCGGCTTACGCTATGGTGTCCTTAACTGCACGTCCTGTGAGTAACTGTATTACACGGATGTAAAAATTTAAATTTCAATTTAAATGAAGTTACCGGTAGATAATGCGGAAGTATGGCTTCTATCCTCTGACATCCAATTCGCATTCTTTAATTTGGTTTTACACCGATTCCTTGTTTATCACAAAGATTCATGGGTTTCACTGTACTTAGGGATTGCCAGTAAATGTCTGTTAGTTTTGAGATGCCATCATCAATTTTTCTCAAGTCATTCTGGCTCAGTGAAGTCTGGTTATCTTGATCAATATAAGAAAAATGCTCTACAACGTGGTGTACCTTCAACTTTGGCTAGTTAAGAGCATCTATCGAAGAATTAGATCAGTCAGGGCCCAGGCAGTAGTGACAAGAGACAGTATGACTAGTGACAGGTAGGACTAGTGACTAGTGACTAGTCTGTAGTGACTAGTGACAGTAGCCGCCCCCCTAATTCAATTGGGAGGGTGGGGGTAGGAGACCACCGACAAATGCGAAGCGCTAGTTGGCTTTGGCTTCGCACTCTGACCCACGCGGTAGGGCCTGCCGCTTCAATTTGTTGATCTCTCCTATTCGCAATCTGCAACCTGGCAGCCTGCTCATAGCTTTCCGCCTGCTCTGTCGCACACTGCCCGCCAGACATCCTTCCTCTGATCGCTGCACCAGAAATTACCAGCTGGGCACCCTACTTCAAGAACGAAAAAGTTGCCGGGCAGTGCGTAACACCATATTCCCAAGGAAAAGCTACTTGCAGTCCTCTTCTCCCCCTCGTTTCTGTCCGCATACCCGTACCCATTCCGATCAATATCGCCATCTAGCTTTGCGGAGGATGGCTTCGCTCAAAAAGTGCCTATGGCCCTGAACCTGACCACGTTCTGCGCTTAATTCAAGCTGGCCCACTCCGCCCCCCACCCCGTGAAGGTAAGAACCCCCCCCCCCCCCCCCCCCCCCCCCCCCCCCCCCCCCCCCCCCCCCCTCCCCCCTTCACGCATTAAGCAACACCCATCACATGCGCTGGTGGATCCCCTCGATCCGGGGGCAGGGACGTGGCAACTGCAAGTGCAGTACCATACACTGGTAGATGACTACAACGAACATGGACTAGAGTAAAAGCTAACTACCACGCAGGCAAGATTGCATGAGACTATGCATGCACATCTGTACCTGACCTGGGCTTGTCTGTCACCTGTCTACACCCATGAAGAGACCGGCATATCGTATGATGTTGACCAAGGGCAAGTATGATATCGTATGAAATCATACAAACTGCATCATATCATTTGGTATTTAAATGGCAACTTCAGCCTAGTCACTACCTACCAGCATCACATGATATCATATGATGACATGATATCATATGATATATCATATGATGACATGATATCATATGATATATCATATGATGACATGAGATCATATGATATCATATTGTCGTTCCACTGTCTACAACCTTGTGATTAAGTGATATGCTCAGGAATGTGTTGTCTTCAGGGCACTACATTTTGTCATTTTGGGTCGCGCGCACACACACACACACGAGTACCACCACACCCTTGTGATTGTAGCCATTCAGCGGATGATTTGGGTTCAAGGTTTCTGAAGAACCCGGACTTCGTACATGAAATCGAGAATTTTGCCTGGAAATCTGAGAATTCTCGATAATTAGCCTGACATTCTGAAAACCAATTACGAAGTACAAAGTGTGCTTCCCAAATCATCCCCTGAATTCTTTAAGTTGTGTGGTGAGGAATGGGTTGTATTCAGGGTACTACATTTTGTCATTTTGGGTCACACCACACAACACACACACACCACACACACACACACATGTGCCTCCACACCCTACCTCCAGCTCTAACCCCAATCAAGCCATACCCCCCCCCCCCCCCCCCCCCTAAACTAGGGAGCACGCTGATCGGATTACAGGTTTGAGGCTGTGCACCAGGATACTATATTTTGTCATTCTGGGTTCCGCACACACACACACACACACACACACACACACACACACACACACACTCTCACACACACACACATGTATCACCACACCCTAGCTCCAACTCCAACCCCAATCAAGCCATACCCCTCCCTCCCCCCCACCCCCCCCCCCCCCCCCCCCCCCCTAAACTAGGGAGCACGCTGATCGGATTACAGGTTTGAGGCTGTACACCAGGATACTACATTTTGTCATTCTGTGTTCCGCACACACACACACACACACACTCTCACACACACACACATGTATCACCCACACCCTAGCTCCAACTCCAACCCCAATCAAGCATACCTCCCCCCCCCCCCCCCCCAAACTAGGGAGCACGCTGATCGGATTACAGGTTTGAGGCTGTAACACCAGGATACTACATTTTGTCAATCTGGGTTCCGCACACACACACACACACACACACACACACATGTATCACCACACCCTAGCTCCAACTCCAACCCCAATCAAGCCATACCTCCCCCTCCCCCCCCCCCCCCCCCCCCTAAACTAGGGAGCACGCTGATCAGATTACAGGTTTGAGGCTGTGCACCAGGATACTACATTTTGTCATTCTGGGTTCCGCACACACACACACACACACACACACATGTTAAGCTTTTGACGCAACTGCCTCCTTATGGGTTGCGCTTTTACTGAACCGAGACAGAAATCTGCGTGCTGCGCATAGAGGGAGTTTAAAAAATTGCGTCAATCGCGCAGTCAGGCTCCAAAACCTTGAGCGGTAGGGCTCGTCATGTAGCACCCTGGTTGTATTTGTAGGGAACGGAAAATCATATCAGGCTGACCAAAGACGAGTATGATATCATATGATATCATACAAAAATCATATGATTCAATATTATATGATACGATGCCCCAGGCTAAAGTTACCTAGTCAGACCGCCGGCATCATATGATATCATATGATGACATGATATCATATGATATCATACTGCCGATCCCGGGCGGATGTATTAGTGTTTATACTCGCCATATTGCCGATCCCTATGTATTAGTGTTTATACTCCCCATATTGCCGATCCCTATGTATTAGTGTTTATACTCCCCATATTGCCGATCCCTATGTATTAGTGTTTATACTCCCCATATTGCCGATCCCTATGTATTAGTGTTTATACTCCCCATATTGCCGATCCCTATGTATCAGTGTTTATACTCCCCATTTTTATCAGCCAGCAATTGGTGGGCAGCCTGAGTGCTAGCAGGGGCGGGGTTCAAAGCTTTTATTTTCAGCTGCAAGCAACAGCTTCTAGGCAGCTCCCTTGACAGGCTATTGAGGCAGACTAAATTCGACCCAGTGCGCTAGAGCGATCCCGGGCCGGACGAAGCAGATGCGGGGTCCTATCAGGTCTCTGGTTAGAACCTCAACAAGGTCATCTGGGCCCATCCAGAGGGTCGTCGACCGGCATGGTAACTGGACTCTAGGTGTGATGTAAGTCCGTCCATCGCATACTTACGAGGCAGTTCCCTTAATACCCATTGGGCACGTCCTTAGAGGTCATTCTGTGGCAATTCTTGGATGTTCAAATTTTCAATTTTCAATTTTCGACCCAGTGCGCCTTGATGCAGACCCATTCAGCTGTAAGCAACAGCTTCTAGGTGCACTGTTTCTTTTTGTAGTCATGAGTACCAGCTTCTAGGTGCACTGTTTCTTTTTGTAGTCATGAGTACCAGCTTCTAGGTGCACTGTTTCTTTTTGCAGTCATGAGTACCAGCTTTCTAGGTGCACTGTTTCTTTTGTAGTCATGATACCAGCTTCTAGGTGCACTGTTTCTTTTTGTAGTCATGAGTACCAGCTTCTAGGTGCACTGTTTCTTTTTGTTGTCATGAGTACCAGCTTCTAGGTGCACTGTTTCTTTTTGTAGTCATGAGTACCAGCTTCTAGGTGCACTGTTTCTTTTTGTAGTCATGAGTACCAGCTTCTAGGTGCACTGTTTCTTTTTGTAGTCATGAGTACCAGCTTCTAGGTGCACTGTTTCTTTTGTAGTCATGAGTACCAGCTTCTAGTGCACTGTTTCTTTTTGTAGTCATGAGTACCAGCTTCTAGGTGCACTGTTCTTTTTGTAGTCATGAGTACCAGCTTCTAGGTGCACTGTTTCTTTTTGTAGTCATGAGTACCAGCTTCTAGGTGCACTGTTTCTTTTTGTAGTCATGAGTACCAGCTTCTAGGTGCACTGTTTCTTTTTGTAGTCATGAGTACCAGCTTCTAGGTGCACTGTTTCTTTTTGTTGTCATGAGTACCAGCTTCTAGGTGCACTGTTTCTTTTTGTAGTCATGAGTACCAGCTTCTAGGTGCACTGTTTCTTTTTGTAGTCATGAGTACCAGCTTCTAGGCAGCTCCTTTCACCCATCCTTGGGCCAAACCTAATGCTTGCAGCTGCATTGGAATGCCTGTCATGTCAGATTTCAGACGCACCAGCCAGCTTCAGGTTTGGGCCAAGGGTGGGCGGAAGGAGCTGCCTAGAAGCTGCTAAAAACGTAAACACTGTCTATGCAGCTCCCCTGACTGGCCTTTGAGATAAACTAAATTGGACCTAGTGCGCCTTGAAGCAGACTCATTCAGCTGCAAGCAACAGCTTCTAGGCAGCTCCCCTGACTGGCCATTGAGACAAACTAAATTCGACCTAGTGCGCCTTGAAGCAGACTCATTCAGCTGCAAGCAACAGCTTCTAGGCAGCTCCCCTGACTGGCCTTAGAGAGTTAGAGGCAAACCGAATTCAACCTAGTGCGCTTTAAATCAGACACATTTAGCTGTCCAGAACTGCTGAAATATTGGGGTTCAGCTCAGTGGTTGGCTCAAGGAGCTGCCTAGAAGCTACTGCTCGTAGCCAAAAAAGAAATCCATGGTGGGGCTGGGTTGGGGGCAGGTTGGAGGTGGGTGGGGGGCAGGTATCCATGTTTAAAAAGTAATGATAAGGCTGGTGGGGCGTGGTATTAAGGGAGCCCCGTCTTACGGCGGTAGATAACGGGCCGCTACTTTACCTGAACAATGCTACCATGGCGGTTGACAGTGACCAAGAACACTAAAGCGCACCCGTAGGGATTCAAACCTGTAACGGCACACACACACACACACACACACACACACACACACACACACACACATACACACACACACACACACACACACACACACACACACACACACACACACACACACACGCACACACGCAAAACAATGGCACATGCGTACATGCACACACACACACACAACACACACACACACACACACACACACACACACACGCACACACACGCACACAAAAACACGCACACACGCAAAACAATGGCACATGCGTACATGCACACACACACGCACACAACCCCACCCCCACCACCTACCCCACCTTATCCCTATGCCTAATTGATCCCCTCTGTTGCACTCCTCTTGCATCCAGAAGCCCCCCCCCCCCCTCCCCCCCCCCCCTCCCTCCCTCCCTCCACACACACACACACACACTCACACACACACACACACACACCACACACACACACACCACACACACACACACACACACACACACACACACACACACACACACCCTCCCCCCCCCCTGCCCCCCCCCCCCCCCCCCCCCCCCCCCCCCCCACACACACACATCACACACACACACCACCCTCCCACACACACACCACACACACACACCACCACCACCACTACCACACAAAGACTAAATATCTCTCCCTCACACTCCCCCTGCATCCAGGGGCTCGGCAGCTTGACGGAGCAGGGCTGCTCAGCTGGGCCAGGCCACGCCAACCGGCATCGCCTGCACCAGCCCCGCCCCTCACACCCTGGCTCCCACTCCTCTCACCATGCTGCCCCCCCTCCCTTCAGAGGGGGCAGCATGGCACCGGGCCCCCAAAACTCCTCCTCGGGCGCAGCCCACCCCTCAGCGCTCAACCCAGCCCACTCCCACCTCCCGCATCCCTCCCTTCCTAAGCCCCTCCTCTCAGGCAAGCCCACCCCCAAACCCACGGCTTGCCTACCCCGGTCCATGATGGCCCTAGATGCCCCCTCGCCCATGAGCAGCCTCAACATAATTAGGGGGGCCCCCCGCCCCCCCAACCCAGCACAGAGTCCGCCGGTACCGCTCTGTAACGCCCAAAACATCCGTCTCCTTTTCCTCCCAACTTGCCTCCTCTAGCCAAGGAGCTTCCAGCCAGCCAAGTTGGAACACCCCAGTTGGTGAGGGGGTGAGGGTCCAGCCAAGTCGGCACACCCCAGGTGGTGAGGGGTTATGGGTCCAGCCCAGTCAAAACACCTCAGGCGGTGGGGGGGTGGGTTCGGTCACCCAAGTCGGCACACCCCAGGTGGTGAGGGGTTAAGGGTCCAGCCCAGTCAAAACACCTCAGGCGGTGGGGAGGAGAGGGTCAGTCACCCCATGGGTGGTAGTAGTAGTGACCTCCCCCCCGACATCTTCCTCATGCAGCAGATCAAGGCGTGCACTTCCTTCTCTCAGCTACTAGCTTCAGTAGCTGAGTGTGAGAATGAGATGAACCAAGCACATGCAAGCGCCGCCCTCTCTCACACAGTCCATATCCTCATGCGTCACTTACAACAACAAAGTCGGACACCCTTCGGCGCCCAACCACCTCGCCAAACTTCCACCAATGCCAACACCAACCAGGCCAACCACCTCAACAACCACACATCCACCACCAGAACCAACCAGGCCAACCACCTCAACAACCACACATCAACCACAAGCACCAACCAGGCCAACCACCTCAACAACCACACATCCACCACCAGCACCAACCAGGCCAACCACCTCAACAATCAAACATCAAACCCCAGTACCAGCCAGGCCAACGGCAGCAGCAATGGCAAGAGTAGCAGCAGCAGCAGCAGCAGCAGCAGCAGCAGCAACAACAGCAGCAACAACAGCAGCAGCAACAACAGCAACGGCAGCAGCAACAATAGCAGTAACGGCAACAATGGTAGCCATAGCAGTGGCAACAGTAGTAGTAGAGGAGCAGAAGGCCAGCAGCAGCCTAGTCACCCGCAGGCTGGTAGTAGCAGCAGCTTAAGCACCACCACAAGTAGTAGCCCTAGCGCGTCTAGTGTGTCTAGTACACCTAGTACTTCTAGTGCACCTAGTAGCAGCAGCTTAGACACCACCACAAGTAAGAGCCCTAGTGCCCCTAGTGCCTCTTGTACGCCTACTCCTCGTACACCTACTACTTCTAGTACACCTAGGAGTAGCAGCTTAGACACCACCACGAGTAAGAGCCCTAGTGCCCCTAGTGCGTCTTGTACACCTACTCCTAGTACATCTACTACTTCTAGTACACCTAGGAGTAGCAGCTTAGACACCACCACGAGTAGCAGCCCTAGTGCACCTAGTACGCGTTATGCCCCTAGTACTTCTGGTATATCGAGTATATCTAGTAAAGCAAGTACACGTACTGCATCTCGTGCGTCTAGTTCACCAAGCGCATGTAGTACGTCTGGTGAGTGTAGTACATCCAGGACCAGTCGTGCCTCTAGTACAGCCAGTACAGCCCATGTGTCTAGTGCACCTAGTACGTCTAGTGCACCTAGTACTTCTAGTACTTCTAGTACACCTAGTATACCTAGTGCTTACAGTACACAAAGCACTTCTAGTGCACCTAGTACTTCTAGCACCCAGGAAGAGCAGCTGCAACAGTTGCTCCTTCTCTTGCTGCCCCTTGTGTGGCAACGCCTGCATCTTTTCAAGGGGCGCCAGCTCTCCAACACACTGTGGGCACTAAGCAAGCTCAAGCGACACTGCAGTCCCCTCCTCATGTCCACCTCGCCAGCTAGCTCCAGCATTGGCGGTAGCTCCGGACCAGGTGGCCTCGGCGGTGGTCAGAGCCTCGAGCCAGCTGGCTCCAACAGTAGGAGGAGCTCCGGAGCAGCTAGTGCCAACATCGGTAATGTGACGCAGCCGTCTCGTACCAGCGGTGTTGGTAGCTTTGAGCCAGCTAGCGCCTATGGCAGTGCCAGCACCAGCACCAGCTGTAGCAATGCCAGGGTCGGCATCTCCATGCCAGCTAGCGCCAACATCAGCGGTGGTGCCAGCAGCAGAACCAGTGCAAGCAGCCAGCAGGCTCCTTTGCAGCTGCAGCAGAAGCAGAAGGAGCATCAAAGGCAGAAGCCGGAATCTCCTTTTTCTTCAGCCAAGCTCACGTCTGAGGGGGGGGCTGCGCCCTCCATTCTTGAAGACCTCAAGCCATTAGTGTCTGAGGGGGGGGCTGCGCCCTCCCTTCTCGAAGACCTCAAGCCGTTAGTATTCTCCCTGTGCCGTAGGTCCGAAGCCTGCTGGGCCAGTTTTAACAGCCAGGAGATAGCCGGAGTTGTGTATGCCCTAGCTGCCCTGGAGTACTTTCCGCCAGCCTGGCAGGACTGGACTGGACTGGCTTGGCTTAACCAGTGGCTGCAGCACTCCAGGTCCAGGCTGGCAGGGATGTCCCCCCAATCCCTTGCCAACTCACTGTGGGCGTTGGTTCAGTTGCGGAGCCAGCTGGCCTCTGCGTCCGGTCAGGTCAGCGGCGGTTCTGAAAGCGGAAGTAGCGCTGTGAGTCTTGAGAGCAGAAGGGCCAGGTCCACAGCTAGCACCAGCACCGCAGCTAGGAGCAGCACCAGTGTCAGCTCTACACCCAGCACCAGAGCCAGTGACAAGAGAGTGGGCAGCCAACAGCTAGGGCCAGCACCAGTGCCAGCGCCAGCACCCAGCGCCAGCAACAGAGCCAGTGACAAAAGAGTGGACAGTCAACTGATGGGAGGGGGCAGAGTTGAAAAGAGTGTAGAGGTTGGGGATTCTGCTGTAGCAGTGTTTGGACGCCGGAGCCAAGAGGGTAGAGTTGAAAAGAGTGAAGAGGTTGGGGAGTCAGCCGTAGCAATGTTTGGACGACGGAGCCATGAGTGGCTGGATGAGTTTTACGCATGCTCGGGCCCCAACCTGTGCACATTCTCGCACGAATCCCTCGCGGTCACAGGATGGGCACTAGCAAAGCTGGAGGTAGGTGTGTGGTTGGGGGGGGGGAAGGAGGGGGATAGGAGTGTGTGTGTGGGGGGGGGGGGGGGGGGGGTTGAAGGGCGATTGCTTGGGCCCCAACCTATGCACATTCTCGCACGAATCCCTCGCAGTCACTGGATGGGCACTAGCAGAGCTGGAGGTAAGTGTGTGGTGGTTGGTGGGGGAAGGAGAGAGATAGGAGTCTGTGTGTGTTTGTGTGTGTGTGGGTGGGTGGGTTGAAGGGCGATTGCTTGGGCCCCAACCTATGCACATTCTCGCATGAGTCGCTAGCTGTCACTGGATGGGCACTAGCGAAGTTGAGGTAAGAGTGTGGGTGTGGGTGAGAGTGTGTGGGTGAGTGGAGGGGGGGGGGGGGGGGGGGGGGGGGGGGGGGGGGGCATGGGCTCAGACCCCAACCTATCCACCTTCTCCACTCACTCACTTACTCACAAGCTAACCCCCACACACAGTCACACTGGCACTAACCCGCGCACACAGCATTGCGATTTTCAATAATTCCTTGACCAACCCCTGAGCCCTGTTTCTCACTCTCAGACACAGGCTGTACCCACACATCCACGTTTTGCAACAATCCCTTGACCACCCCCTGAACCCTGTTTTACCCTGACAGGCTGTACCGCCGCCAGCCTGGCTCCATTCCTTGACCCCCCCTTGAACCCTGTTTTACCCTCACAGGCTGTACCGCCGCCAGCCTGGCTCCATTCCTTTCACGAGGCCACCTTTCCCAGTATGAGTCGCATGTCTGGTCACGACCTTGCCAACCTGGCATGGGCTGTAGCAACTTGGTCCCGCCTGGCGCCGGGCCTGCTTCCGGGATCTCCACATCCTGCAGGCGCTACTGCCAGCTCACCAAAACCAGGACCAAAAACGCGAGCCGACAGCATCAGTACCATGTACCCTGTGACAGAGGGACCCCCCTCAGACCCCCTGCTAAAGGATTTATGGGAGGCCAAGGGGGGGCCTGGCATTCAAGCAAAACGTAGGTTGAGACCCATGGACCAAGCTTCCATTGGACTTGCCAGGCTGGCATATACACCCGAAACCACGGCCCCCCTGAGCCCTGCTGGAGGGAGGGTGACTGACGCGGGCTTAGCTGGACACTCGTGGACAGAGCCGCATGGGAAGTGGGCTACCAGGTAGGCTGCAGGGCTAGGCTACACACACGCACACACGCTACACACACGCCATCACACCCTAACTCCAACTCCAACCCCAATCAAGCCATACCTCCCCTCCCCCCCCCCCCCCCCCCCTAAACTAGGGAGCACTCTATCAGTGTACATGTTTGAGGCTGTACACCAGGATACTACATTTTGTCATTCTGGGTCGCGCACACACACACATACACACACACACACACACACACACACACACACACACACACACACACGCACTCTCACACACACACACACACATGTATCACCACACCCTAACTCCAACTCTAACCCCAATCAAGCCATACCTCCCCCCCCCCCCCCCCCCCCTAAACTAGGGAGCACGCTAATCAGAGTACATGTTTGAGGCTGTACACCAGGGTACTTCATTTTGTCATTTTGGGTTGCGCTTTTGACTCAACTGCCTCCTTTGGGGCTGCGCTTTTGACTCAACTGAAAACGGAAATCTTCGCGCTGCGCCCAGAGGGGCTTTACAAATTTGCGTCAATCGTGCAGTCGGGCACCAAAACTTGCGCGCCAGTGCGCAGTAGCGCGCGTCATGTCGTACCCCTGTAGGCTGAGGTCTACTTCAGGGCTTTTCTTTTCGGCTACCAGCAGTAGCTTCTAGGCAGCTCCTCCAGCCAGCCACTGAGCTACTTCAGGGCTTTTCTTTTCCTCTACCAGCAGTAGCTTTTAGGCAGCTCCTCCAGGCAGCCACTGAGCTCCTTCAGGGCTTTTCTTTTCGGCTACCAGCAGTAGCTTCTAGGCAGCTCCTCCAGCCAGCCACTGAGCTACTTCAGGGCTTTTCTTTTCCTCTACCAGCAGTAGCTTCTAGGCAGTTCCTCCAGACAGCCACTGAGCTAAACCCCAATATACCAGTTGTGCTGGGCAGCTGATTGCGTCTGCTTCAAGGTGCACTAGGCAGCATTTGGTTTGGCTCAATAGCCAGACAGGGGAGCTGTCTAGAAGCTGTTGCTCGTAGCTGAAAAGAAAAGCTGCAGTCTGCTAGGCATCTACCTTCAAATTGTTTTGAAAATAACTATTATTATCATAATAATGTATTGGGCTTCTTTCCACCTACGTTTTGATGCCCCCCCCCAGAGCTATCTGAATATAGTCTGGTTAGTCAAAATATTGAAAATACAATTGTATTAAAATTGCATTCAAATTGTTTTGAAAATAACTATTATTATCAGAATAATGCATAGGGTTTCTGACCAAGCTATATGCTTCTAGTCTGGTTAGTCAGAATAGTACCATATTACAGGTTAAATGGGAGGGTTTCCCAACGCTTAGGCTCCTCCAAAAATGGTTGCAGGTACCCCTCCAAGCTTTCTGTCTATAGTATGGCTCGTAAAAAAGAAAATAATGTCGAAATAATGTCGAAATAATGTCCTGCCCCTGGGGCTCGGGGGGGGGCTCCGCCGTCCCGTCGCCTCCCACCCCCCCCACATGAAGCGTTGCAACACCAGCAGCCCGGCTTTGGCTTCTGCCGATGGGCATTCCCATGGCAGTGTGTGTGTGTGGGTGGGGGGGGGGTGGGTGGGTGGGGGGGGCTTTCTGCCGATGAAGGCTACATTGCATCACGTAGATACAAGCATGGTTAAGGGTTTCCATCCATCCATGCAAAATGTCAGGTTAAATGGAAGGGTTCCCAATGCTTAGGCTCCGCCAAAAAAATGGTTGCAGGTACCCCTCCAAGCTATCTGTGACAGTATGGTTCGTAGAAGGAAAATAATGCCGAAATAATGTCGAAGTATAAGGTCGTAAAAAAGAAAATAATGTTCCTAATGTTGAAATACATCTCCATAAGTGCCTAATCCCCAAAACGCCCTAATTCGGGACAAGAGAGTGGGACAGAGCCGTTCACACCCCAAAATGCCCGGAATCGAATTCTGAGTAGATAGCATTTCTTGTGAGTGTTTCAGCTAGACGCGCAGCTATTTTTTGTTACTAAGGGCATTTGGTCGCGAGCAGCCCAGGCCGGCAGGCAGTTGGCAGTACACGAGATGTACGAAATATTTTGGGACAAATTCAATCCGCGTCAAATCCGAGGTCGCGCGAGCTATGGCGAATCAAGTTTCCGCGGGACGAAAGGCATATCTAGTCCCTAATGCAAGGTTGGAGGCTGCGCTTCAGCCTCGGCTTCTGAGTGAACTGCAATAGCAATTCCACCTGCCATTTCGGCTTATACCTGAAAAATTCCCAAATCAAAATTTAACTTTAGATGTGGATGATTAATGCAAAACAAAAGTTGGTTTTTGAATATTTTTTGAAAGTGGGATTTGAAGTTTCAAATTTCAAAAATGTTCGAAAAGTGATTCCGTACCCTTTGCTGAAAAAGAGGGAAGACACAAAAGATGCTGTTGCAGCTGTGCATCTTGTAACATAATTTGGGACTCCTAAATTGGCCCAAAACATGCAAATATTCAGTGATTTTTGGCTTTGAACAGCCTGTACTGCCTGCACAGTATCTTCCACAACCTGCTGTGACAATGACTTGTAAGGGAAGATGTGAAAAACAGGCCTACCTAATACAATTTTTGAACAAATAAAAATTGACTGCGTTTGGCTCCGTCCCACATTTGTGTAAAATCTGTCCTGAATTAGGGAACCCAAAAGTGAAAAAAAAGAGGTTTTACTTCATCTGGTTCACAAACCCTAGGCATACCCAAATCCAAGTATTTATATGTTGAGGTGATGTGGTTAAGCAACTTTGTATCATTTTTTTGTTTTCACTGGACTGTAGTCCATGGGTCAAAACTGTCTGTCCCAAAAGACCAATAGTTAGGCACTTGTGGAGATAGTCGAAATAACATGGTTCGACATCTCTGTTTCGTTTTGAACCACACCTGAATCTAACTAGAGAGTCTGAAAGCCATCATCATCATCATCATCATCATCATCATCCATCATCATCATCATCATCATCATTATCATCAAAGTGAAGCTAACTGGTGTGTCTGAAAGCTGGCACAGCAGACATTCAAATGCGGCTGTAATCTTTGGGCCCGACTCAGTCGCTGGCTAGTGGAGCTGGGTAGAAGCTGCTACGTGTAGCCCCAAAAAGAAACATAGGGTTTGACATATCGGTTTATAAATGCATGAAAAGAAACATAGGGTTTGACATTTCGGTTTATAAATGCAAAACAATAAACATAGGGTTTGACATTTCGGTTTATAAATGCATACAAATAAACATAGGGTTTGACATTTCGGTTTATAAATGCATACAAATAAACGTAGGGTCTGACATTTCGGTTTATAAATGCATACAAATAAATATAGGGTTTGACATTTCGGTTTATAAATGCATAAAAATGAACATAGGGTTTGACATTTCGGTTTATAAATGCATAAAAATGAACATAGGGTTTGACATTTCGGTTTATAAATGCATAAAAATGAACATAGGGTTTGACATTTCGGTTTATAAATGCATAAAAATGAACATAGGGTTTGACATTTCGGTTTATAAATGCATACAAATAAACATAGGGTTTGACATTTCGGTTTATAAATGCATAAAAATGAACATAGGGTTTGACATTTCGGTTTATAAATGCATAAAAATGAACATAGGGTTTGACATTTCGGTTTATAAATGCATAAAAATGAACATAGGGTTTGACATTTCGGTTTATAAATGCCATAAATGATGAACATAGGGTTTGACATTTCGGTTTATAAATGCATAAAAATGAGCATAGGGTTTGACATTTCGGTTTATAAATGCATAAAAATGAACATAAAGTTTGACATTTCGGTTTATAAATGCATAAAAATGAACATAGGGTTTGACATTTCGGTTTATAAATGCATAAAAATGAACAGTGGGTTTATAGCCATCCAGGGGATGATTTGGGAAGCACAATTTGTACTTCGGACTTGGTTCTCAGAATCTCAGGCCAATTATCGAGAATTCTCGCGAGAATTCTCAGATTTCCAGGCCAAATTCTCGATTTCTTGTAAGAAGTCTGGGTTCTTCAGAAACCTTGAAGCCAAATCATCCGCTGAATGGCTATAATAAACCGGTTTATACATGCATCCCAAAGGCAGCACACAGAGAACCCTCTCCCTCTCCCATCCCCACCTCATATATTTATCACACATATATTTATCCCCATATATTTATCACACATATATTTATCACATATATTTATCACACATATATTTATCACATATACTTATCACACATATATTTACCACACATATATTTATCCCCATATATTTATCACACATATATTTATCCCCACCTCATATATGTATCACACACAGAAAAGTATCCCTCTCCCATCTCCACCTAATATATTAATCATCATCAACATCATCCCAACCACCGCCACCATCGTCAACATCATGAACACCACCACCACCACCATCTTCATCTCACCACAATCATTCCCATCATCACCACCACCATTATCATCATCCTAGCATCACCACCACCACCACCATTATCATTATCAATATCACCATTATCATCATCCCATCAACACAATCATCATCATCCTCATCACCACCACCTCTACCAACCCCACCATTATCATCATCCTAGCATCACCACCACCACCACCATTATCATTATCACCATTATCATCACCATCCTCCTCATCACCACCACCATTATCATCATCCTAGCATCACCACCACCACCACCATTATCATTATCACCATTATCATCACCATCATCCTCATCACCACCACCACCACCACCACCACCATTATCATCATCCTAGCATCACCACCACCACCACCATTATCATTATCACCATTATCATCACCATCATCCTCATCACCACCACCACCACCACCATTATCATTATCACCATTATGATCACCATCATCCTCATCAACACCACCACCAACACCACCACCACCACCTTTATCATTATCACCATTATCATCACCATCATCCTCATCACCACCATTATCATTATCACCATCACCACCACCACCACCACCATTATCATTATCACCATTATCATCACCATCATCATCCTCATCACCACCACCACCACCACCATCATCACCACCACCACCATCACCACCACCATCATCACACCACCACCACCACCACCACCCACCACCACACCATCATCACCACCACCACCACCACCATTATCATCAACCTATCACCACCATCATCACCCACCACCACCTCATCACCACCACCACCATCACCACCACCACCACCACCACCACCACCACCATCACCACCACCACCATCACACCACCACCACCACCACACCACCACCATTATCATCAACCTATCACCACCATCATCCTCATCACCACCACCACCACCACCACCATTATCATCAACCTATCACCACCATCATCCTCATCACCACCACCACCACCCCACCACCACCACCAACACAACCACCACCACCATTATCATCAACCTATCACCACCATCATCCTCATCACCACCACCACCACCACCACCACCACCACCACCATTATCATCAACCTATCACCACCATCATCCTCATCACCACCACCACCACCATCATCACCACCACCACCACCATTATCATCAACCTATCACCACCATCATCCTCATCACCATCATCACCACCACCACCACCACCACCACCATTATCATCAACCTATCACCACCATCATCCTCATCACCACCACCACCACCACCACCACCATTATCATCAACCTATCACCACCATCATCCTCACCACCACCACCACCACCACCACCACCACCATTATCATCAACCTATCACCACCATCTTCCTTTTCACCACCACCACCACCACCATTATCATCAACCTATCACCGCCACCACCATTGTCACCGCCACCATTTCACCACCACAAATATCATCATCACTATCATCACCATCAGGTCCACCACCAATTTTGTCATATCCACCACCATTTGCGTCATTGCCACTACAGGTTCATCGACCAAATCGTCGAACGGCTGGAGGCCTGGGAGAGCGGATCAGCCAGCTGCATGCACCCCACCTCGCCTGCACCCAAAGCCAGCAACGGCACGCATCCCTCCCCCCAGACCAGACCCGGCACACAAGCCCGGGCCCCCCCTCTCTGTGCCGCCAGCCTGTCGGTCGTCGCCTGGTCCTTGGGCGAGCTCCACTGGTCTCTACCTAGGCAGAGCCTAATCAGGCTACTTGACCTAACTCAACAGAGGCAGCATCTGTTCTCAGACCAAGCCCTGTGCAATGTGGTGGGCATGTTTAGCCAGCTAGGGCCAGAGTCTCATCTACCAGCTGTGTACAAGGTCATGTGGCTGGCAGCTGCCCGGAACCCGTGCACCCCCTCCCCTAGAAAAGGACAGGAGCGAGCGCGTGCATTGGCCCTGGCACACGGACAGGCACTAGCACTGGCAGATGGACAAATACAGACTCAGTTACAGGCACTGGCTCAGGCACAAGGCCCATCGCAGACACAGGAACGAGCAAGGGCATTGGCACAGGCGCAAGGACAGGCACTAGCACTGGCACAATCACACAAACAGGCAAGCGCCCTGGCACAGACCGAAGCGCTGGCGCAAGCTAAGGCACGAGACATACAGAAGCAGTCTATGGACCCTGTGTTCGTTACCTCCGCCATTCGCCTATGGCGCTCTCTCTCTCAGATGCCCCTGCCCGGCGTTTACACCGCCCAGAAGCTTTGGCGTGGGGTGTACTGGAGCACCGAGGCTTTTGCAAGCCCTAGCTGCAACGGCCAGGACCTGGTGATCGTAGCTGGCGCAATGGTGCGGCTGGGATACCGGGCCCCCCTGCGCCAGGTTCGCCAGCTACTGGGGGCGGCTCACCAGCAGGTGAACAGCCTGGACGTGTCAGCTACGTGTCAGCTACTCTGGGCCCTGGCCAGGCTGTCACAGTGGGGGGGGGCCCTCAGGGCGTTGGTGCTGTCCACCCCCCTGACCTCGGCCCTCACAAATAGGGGGGCCTTGCTGGTCAGTCCTGCCAGCCTGGCAGAAGCTACTGAGAAGCTGGCTGTAGCAAGTAAATCAAGCAGCCTGAGATCGTCCTCCCCCCGATCCGTAGTCAATCTGCTGTGGGCCGTGGCAACAATCGGCGCTCCAATGTTGAGATCTGCTAGATCTGCTAGATCTGGTAGATCTGGCTCAGCAGACCGGCTGCACACTGGTTGGCAGGTGAAGAGGCCTCGAGTGCGCATACCTACTCAATGGCAGCGCCAGCTCAGAGCTCTGAGGGAGAGCAAAGTCTCCCCCAACCCCTGGAGTGGGGGTCCACCCGCCCCCTGGGAGGGCAGGTGAGGACGGGGGGGGCCTAGCCCTGGCCAGTCTGTCTCCGAGCAGCAGTACCAGCAATCAGCGGGGGATTACAGAGAGCAGCAGTACAAACAGCAGTACCAGCAGCAGTACCGCCAACAGTACCAGCAGCCGTCCTCCTCCCCCCAAGCGAGCAGAGATTCCTCTCCCCAGCAGTACCAGCAGCCGTACGCACAGCAGTACCAGCAGTCGTCCTCCCCCTCCCAGGCGAATATGAACCCTGCTCTCCAATCCTTGCTACCGGCTGAGTGGAATCTCATGGGTCAGCCGGAATGCCGTTTCCGATTCTCTTTGGGTCGGTGGAGGACAGGCAGTCGACGAGGGATCCCCCGTCGTGTCCGTCTCCTGCCCCCAACCCAGCAGGCCCCCCCCTCCATGCGGAAGGGTAGCCTAGGCCGCAGCGAGGAGGGCCCAGACGCTGCCTCCGAGGACGGTGGCGGCCTGTTGGAGGAGGGGGGCCTAGGCCGCGGTGGGACCCCCTCTGCGGGGACCCCAGTGCAGGAGAGTGGGTACAGTCAGATTGTGTACCGCAGCCGCCTGTTAGAGGGTACGGAGCGGTACGTTAGGACCAGCCGTGCCAAGCGTCTGCACTGTGTGGGCTGGAAGGGAGATGTACCTAGGGCGGTGATGAAGGCGTGTGAGGAGGCGGTGCCTGTACTGGATGCAAGGGCGCTGACGATGATGCTCTGGGCCATGGCTAGGTTGAGCTTGCCTCTGCGAGGGCCCATGCAGACTGCTGTCGTTGCCAGGTGGGGTCGAGGGTGGGTAGGGTGGAGGGTAGGGTGGAGGGTGGGGTGGGCCGGTGTTGGTGGGTGGGTGGGGTCGAGGTGGGTAGGGTGGAGGGTGGGGTGGGCCGGTGTTGGTGGTGGGTGGGGGTCGAGGTGGGTAGGGTGGAGGGTGGGGTGGGCCGGGTGTTGGTGGTGGGTGGGGTCGAGGGTGGGTAGGGTGGAGGGTGGGTGGCCGGTGTTGGTGGGTGGGTGGGGTGGAGGGTGGGGTGGGCCGGTGTTGGTGGTGGGTGGGGTCGAGGGTGGGTAGGGTGGAGGTGGGTGGGCGGTGTTGGTGGGTGGGTGGGTCGAGGGTGGGTAGGGTGGAGGGTGGGGTGGGCCGGTGTTGGTGGGTGGGTGGGGTCGAGGCGTGGGTGTGGTGGAGGGTGGGGTGGGCCGTGTTGGTGGTGGGTGGGGTCGAGGGTGGGTAGGTGAGGGTGGGTGGGCCGGTGTTGTGGGTGGGTGGGGTCGAGGTTGGGTAGGGTGGAGGGTGGGGTGGGCCGGTAGAGGTGGGTGGGTTCACGGGCCCATGCAGACTGCTGTCGTTGCCAGGTGGGTGGTGGGTGGAAGGTCTGGGTGGGTGTGGGGTTGCTGGAGGTGGGTGGAGGGTGGAGTGGGCCGGTGTTGGTGGTGGTGGGTGGAGGGTCTGGGTGGGTGGAAGGTCTGGGTGGGTGTGGGTTGCTGGAGGTGGTGGAGGTGGAGTGGGCTGGTGTTGGTGGGTGGGTGGGGTGGAGGGTCTGGGTGGGTGGTGGGTTGCTGGAGTGGGTGGAGGGTGGGGTGGGCGGTGTTGGTGGGTGGGTGGGGTGGGAGGGTCTGGAGGGTGGTGGGTTGCTGGAGGTGGGTGGAGGGTGGGGTGGGCCGGTGTTGTGGGTGGTTGGGTGGAGGGTCTGGGTGGGTGGTGGGTTGCTGGAGGTGGGTGGAAGTGGTGGAGGGTCTGGGTGGGTGGTGGGGTTGCTGAGGTGGGGGGTATGGTGGAGTGTGTGTAGGGGTAGGTTGGTGGAGGTGTGTGTGGTGGAGGGTGTGGGTGGGTGGGTCGCGGGATTACATGAGGTGGGTGGGTGTGGTGGAGGGTGTGGGTGGGTGGGTCGCGGGATTACATGAGGTGGGTGGGTGTGGTGGAGGGTGTGGGTGGGTGGGTCGCGGATTACATGAGGTGGGTGGGTGTGGTGGAGGGTTGGCGAGTTGGTGGGTTAGTGTGACCCCATGAAGGAAGCTGTCGTTGGGCCAGGTGGGTGGTAGTGTGGAGGGTGAGGTGTGGGTGGGTGGGGGTGGGGGGGTGGGGGGGTGGGGGGGGGGGGGGGGACACTAGGACAAACACCAAACATATACTAACACCAACACCAACACCCAGGTCCTCCCCCCTCGTCAAGTCCTACACCCCACAGCAGCAGGTGCAAACCATGTGGGCGCTCACACTTGTACACTCACTAACCTCCAATAGCAACCCCTACCCCTACCACAACATACACCAACACCCACACCCAGGACCTCCCCCCTCGTCAAGTCCTCCACCCCACAGCAGCTGGAGCAACATTGTGGGCGCATGCACATCCACGCACATCAACCTACACTTACCCCCCCCCCACCCCACCCCACCCCACCCCACCCCACCCCCCTTCACCCCCCCCCCCCCCCACCCCCCTCACTCCCACCTCACCCCCATTCCCCCCCTCCCCCCACACCCAGGTCCTCCCCCCTCGTCAAGCCCTACACCCACGCAGCTGGTGCAAACCGTGTGGGCGCTTGCTTGCTTCAGGTGCCACTCCCCCCCCCACCCCCATTCACCCCCTCCCCACACACCCAGGTCCTCCCCCCTTGTCAGTCCTACACACCGCAGCAGCTGGTGCAAAAACCGTGTGGGCGCTTGCTTGCTTCAGGCGCCACTCTCCCCTCACCCCCATTCACCCCTCCCCCACACCCAGGTCCTCCCCCCTCGTCAAGCCCTACACCCCACGCAGCTGGTGCAAACCGTGTGGGGCGCTTGCTCGCCTTCAGTGCCACTCCCCCTCACCCCCATTCACCCCCTCCCCACACACCCAGGTCCTCCCCCCTCGTCAAGTCCTACACCCCGCAGCAGCTGGTGCAAACAGTGTGGGCGCTTGCTCGCCTTCAGGTGCCACTCCCACCCGTCTACTTGGACGACATCAGAGCTGCCTGCGACTTCAAGTCTGCCAGCTTCCATCGTCAGGATGAGGCAACACTGCGCTGGGCTTTCGATACCCTGCTCCAGCTAGCAGTCAACCCTGCTTTGGGATTTTTAGCAGCAAGCGAGCTGAAGGCATAATAATAGGGAGATGGGCAAGTCCCTAAAGCCTATTTGGCCTACCCCTGGACTGTAACATACATACATACATACATACAGGGAATTAGGGATAGCTCATTCAATCAAACACTATGGTTCAGTTGTTTCGTCTTAGTCTACCTATACCCCCACTTACCCCTACCCCTTCAGTTCGCTATTATAAGATACCTTTAATATTTAATGTTATAAGATATCTTCTATTCAATCAAACGCTATGTTTCCGATTCAAACTCTGTAGTTGAGATGTTTCGTCTTCTTACTGTATCTGTCAAGTTACTGTTTAGTTTATCTTCCTTTCTCCATTGATATAATCAATTTAGGGACTCCATTCGTAGGACAGGGAAAGGGATCTGCCTAGAAGCTGCTACCGTAGTCCAGAAAAGTGACTACACTCGTAGGACAGGGGAAGGGATCTGCTTAGAAGCTGGTACCCTAGACCAGAAAAGAAACAGCAATGGGCTCTCGGTCCTTGATTCTCTAATTGAGCTTTCCCCTATAGGCTAGAGCTATCGAATTGTGCTTTGCCCTATAGGCTACCGAATTGGGCTTTGCTCTATCGGCAACCGAATTGCCCTATAGGCTACCAAATTGGACTTTGCCCTGTAGGCTAGAGCTACCGAATTGTGCTTTGCCCTATAGGCTACTGAATTGTGCTTTGCTCTATAGGCTACCGAATCGCCCTTTAGGCTACCGAATTGTGCTTTGCCCTAAAGGCTACCGAATCAGGCTTTGCTCTAAAGGCTACTGAATTGCCCTATAGGCTACCGAATTGGGCTTTGCCCTAAAGGCTACCGAATCGGGCTTTGCTCTATAGGCTACCGAATTGCCCTAAAGGCTACCAAATTGTGCTTTGCCCTAAAGGCTACCGAATCGGGCTTTGCTCTGCAGACTACCGAATTGCCCTATAGGCTACCGAATTGGGCTTTGCCCTGTACGCTTGAGCTACTGAAAGACGTTTTAAGTAATCGGATGTATCAATTAGTGACTACACTAGTAGAGAAATTGTATGATATATATAAATCTATATACACCCATCGGGAAAATGTATGATTTGTATACATCTATCTACACTAATAGAGAAACAAGTATGATTTACATAATTATATACATTTATCTACACTAATATAAAAAGTCGTATGATTTATATACATATATATGCACCCATTGGGGATATCGTATGATGTATATACATCTATCTAAACTAATAATAGAGAACAATGTATGATGCATATACATACGAGACGTGAGGTTGAGGGGGCCAGCTTATTTGCTTTTACTGGGGCCAAGTTGATAATAGAGAACAAAGTATGATGTATATTCCCCCCTAGGCCCCAGTTATTATTGGCACAAACACAATAATAATAACTAATAATAAACAATGTATGATGTATATACATCTAGTTACACTCGGTTGATAATGGTTAGAGGATCCCCCCGGAAATTGGGGGGCAGGATTGTTTTGGGCCAACACTGGCCTGCCTATGCCTATGTAGTGTTGTTGCAATTCAGTTGTATATACCTACCGGCGGTATTTGTTGGAAGTTATCTGTCTCGCAACATTGTAGTCTTAGGTAGCTAGCTAGCTAGTAACGGTTATGGTTGAGCTAGCTAGCTAGCCAGCATCTGTCTCGCAACACATTAGTTGTATCTAGCTAGCCAGTAGCAGTTCTGGTTGATCTAGCTCACTAGCATTTGTCTAGCAACAGTTTAGTTTTATCTAGCTAGCCAGTAACTGTTATGGCTGATCTAGCTATCTAGCATCTGTCTCGCAACAGTTAAGTTGTATCTAGCTAGCTAGCCTCTATCTCGCAACGTTATAGTATTATCTAGGTAGCCAGTTACAGTCATGGTCGATCCATCTAGCTGGCATTTTATGTTGACCTAGCTAGCTAGCTAGCATCTTACTCGCAGCAGTTTAGTTTTAGCTAGCTAGCTAGCTAGCAGTAATAGTTCTGGTTGATCTAGCTAGCTAGCAGTTATGGTGTACAGTTCTGGTGTATATATATATATATATATATATATATATATATATATATATATATATATATATATATATATATATATATTAATACATGTTACGCCTTAAATATAAGAAGGACGAACCATAATGTAAGACCCTTCATGGTGACTCATGCTGACTATGCTGCGACCCTTAAAGTCGAAAGCTGTAAGACGAAGCTGTAAGTCGAAAGCTGTATGACGAAAATGTGTCAGCGATACAGCCAAGCAATGCTTTACAATCGTCATGTTACATGTTTTTCACTTCACTTATTCACTAACATGTTGTTCCGCCAACTCTAGGCTGCTCGGTGCTCGCCATCTTCCAGTCATACGTACTGCTCGGTGAGTCAGTGCTCACCATCTTCCAGTCATACGTACTGCTCGAGTGCTCGGCCAGTTAGCGCTCACCATCTTCCAGTCATACGTACTGCTCGGTGCTCACCATCTTCCAGTCATACGTACTGCTCGGTGCCCACCATCTTCCAGTCATACGTACTGCTCGGTGCCCACCATCTTCCAGTCATACGTACTGCTCGGTGCCCACCATCTTCCAGTCATACGAACTGCTCGGTGCTCACCATCTTCTAGTCATACGTACCCCGTATGCGCAACATGTAATGGCAAGAATAAACATTGGCAAATGTGGTTTTTAACCTTATTTCATGGATCACAAATGTGTGGCAAAACTAATTTGGCAAAGGGTTTGGGTCTGAGACTTGCTCAAGGTTTGACTTGGAAACATTTGGCAAAGCTACAATTTGCTTGTTACATTTCCTTCTTCCATGTTTTAAAGTACCGTAGGTTGCTTGGTAATGCTTTAAAACACAGTTCCTCTTGGTCATAGTCTGGAAAAGAAATGATTCAAAACGAGCTCTACCTGGCTAACAACTGAGGAAATCTGATAACCTCGTTCGTGAAATTGGTGGTCTTTTTTTGGGGGGGGGGGGGGGAGGGGGGGAATGACCGGTGCATCAAATCTTCATTGTGAGATAGTTATGAGTGTCCAGAGACCTCCAAATATAATACTCCAGGCTTGGGGCAGATCCTTGCAATGGAACGGTGGTGGGCGAATCACCCTTTGGGTCCGGGACATAGAAACGTGGCATCCGGCTAGCGTTCAAACCGCTGCCGTTCAATACGCTGGTGGTCAAACCAGTCTGTGCGAGAGGCGCGACCAGCTTCGACAGGCGCAACCAGCTTCAATAGGCGCGCGCAGCTGATTGTATCACGAAATCAGTGCATGCAAGGAACGATCAAGGCGATCCGGACCAGTCAAGCTACGTTTGTTTGAATCGACGGTGTTGGACAAACTTGGCAACGCGGTGACCCGGGACCGGCTCACTTATGTGCTGAAACGACGTTGGCAAATGGTCGTTTTTCAAATCATTTGCCATTACATGTTGCGCATACGGTACTGCTCGGTGCCCACCATCTTCCTGTCATACATACTGCTCGGTGCTCACCATCTTCTTGTCATACGTACTGCTCGGTGCTCTCCATCTTCCAGTCATACGTACTGCTCGGTGCCCACCATATTCCAGTCATACGTACAGCTCGGTGCTCACCATCTTTCAGTCATACGTACTGCTCGGTGCTCACCATCTTCTAGTCATACGTACTGCTCGGTGCTTACCATCTTCCAGTCATACGTACTGCTCGGTGCTCATCATCTTCTAGTCATACGTACTGCGCAGGGATCACCACCTTCCGGCATACGTACTGCTCAAGGCTCACCATCTTCCAGTCATGCGTACCCCAGGGATATGTTAGAAAAACAGGAAGCGCACTAAGCGAATTAGCATACAAATTCAGTGAAAAAAAATCCTTCTTGGGTCGGTTGGTACAGCAGCCCTAGTTCGATGAAACTTGAATTGTTACCTTAGCTAGCGTAGCGCCTCTTGGTGCCTTTTCTTTTCTTGGAGGTCTCCTAATGAGTAATGTGTAAACCCTATCATCAATAATATCCTGACAGGTCACTTTTTCCAAAGCACATTTCGTAGGCGCTACTTCTCCTCCGCATAAGCGGAGACTGGAATCGGGATGCGACGACGCTAGGCTTTGCAATGATCATCAATTCGCGCACTTTCCTGATTTGAGATGTCCACTCAAACCAGATTTGCCGAATTCTCTAACCCCCCTCTCCTCCCCAATGATCAATAACAACTGCCGGCGACCAAGCATCCCGATTCCGGGCAAGAAGCACTATGGAGAAGTCCAAGCGCAGATTGCCCGCAGGAGGGAGGTAGGGGAATGCGAAGCCCCCAACGCCAGTGCTTGGAACCCTGTCCACAAAACTCAATACCAAATCTGCGAAAGTGACAGATCACCCCAAAATTAAAATATCCTCACCTTTCAATGGACAACCTGGACAACAAGATCCTACAGGCAGCTTCCGGGCAGAGAGCAAAAGCTCCAAGAATCTACCTAGGACTCATTCTGAACCAAGTTCTGCTAAACCTAAAAATCATCCCAACCCTACTCAATCAAAAAATATCCGGAACAAGCAAGACAGACGAAATCCTCCTACCACGAACTCTGCCATTCACCTTGTCATTGCCCTTCTTCTCGTCAACTGCCTGAATTTAGCCGCCGCTTCAACAGCCTATCTCCGCACTCCTTTATCTTTCTTCGCACCTAACACCTACCCAGCCACCAGCATGTATTCAATGGGAGCTCAACAAAACAGGGTGCAACAAGGTAAGATCGATAGGAAATCGAACCGCCGCGAGAAACAAGCTGCTCAATCCCGCCTCGCTTCCCCACCTTCCCACCACACCGCCGCATACCTCGTTCCCCTGACTACCACACCGCACTACCTTACAAACTGCAAACATCTCAACAATACACCCCATTGGCCATCTTCGAAACCCCATACTCCCTAAGCCTCCCACAGCTACTAATACCGCCCCTCGCGGCGTGGGTGCAAGTCCCGATATGCCCCTCGTGGCATTGTCGTCTCTGACGATTAATACAGCCTCCCATGGCGTGGGTGCAAGTCCCGATGTGCCCCTCGTGGCATCATCGTCTCTGACGATTAACACAGCCTCCCATGGCGTGGGTGCAAGTCCCGATGTGCCCCTCACGGCATTGTCCTTCCCGACAAAACTAACCAATAACGAAGCTGCAAGTCCTTATGCTCACAACCAACTTTACAATCAACCTTGGACAACTGTGTCCTACAACTCTTCTCCCATCTTCTGTAAAACTAACGAAAACTCGTACTCCCCTGCAGCCCTGATCGCCTATCCCTTCATCATCCGTTCTAAGGGTGAAGAGATCTACAACAGCGAAGGGAGGCCGATGCCCACTCCTCCCTACCGTCCTAAACACATCCGCAAAGCAAGGGACATCCAGTTGATCTCTGAGAGACTCAAGCCCAACCCTCAACCTCCGTCCCCCCTTGGAGAGTCAACCTTCCAGCATCTTGATCCTTTCGCTGACACGCTCTCCAAATACAAAATCCTCCCGGTGCACAACACCACCGACAATGAGGAGTTTTACGAGCTAACTCTCAGTGGCATCTATGGACGCGACCCTAGCATCCTTGCTGAGGGTCCCCTTTCTACGCCACAATCTCTGACCTTTCCTGTCGGCGCACACCCGTGCACGGACGCAGCTGCGGTGGTCCGGACCATACGCGATATCATCGCGAACAGACCGCATGACGGTCTTTTCAAAAGTGGAGTATCTGTGGACCAAGTTACTAACACCTCCATGCCTGGAAAGCCACCAATATGGTCAATCAAGCTGTTTGCTAACAACGACATGCTTTCCCTGGCTGGCCTGGCTATTATAGAGGACTTTAACAACTTTGCAGTCCTCTCCACAGCCAACAAGCTGGAGAAGGGGGTTCCCAGGATCACCACTCCTCGGGTAACCAACCAACACATCCTGAACTGCAAAACGCTCTTCAGCATTGTGGAGGACTCTCTCCTCCACCTTCCCTTCCCCTCAGATCCTTCAGCTAAGATCAACTGGCACAACCGGCAATGTGCTATCTCCATGCTGGTTGGACCAACCATCTTGCCTACCATCGGGGGTACCAGGATCTGTTCAGCTAACCCCTCTGGCAGCAGCCAAACAGGGAGATCCAGTGCCCAGGACGGGCTGGATACTGCTAACTCAACCTTGAAGGAGATCCCCTACGTCTTCCCCAATCTCGCAGCAGAAGGCAGCGACTACAATATGACTGACCATGAAGACCAGTCAGATGGCTCTAAAAGGCAGAGGACTGAGCCTCACATGGACCCCCAGCTACTCCCGCACCACCCCTTCCCTGAAGAAACTGACTTCCCTTCATTTGCTTGGATCATGGAGCAGCAGGGTCACTACCTCACCACCAGCTGGAGGTCCCAGCCTGAGAAGCCAGCATGGTTTTCCAAGTTGGAGAACATCCTGCGCATGGCTGCAGAGTTTGAGGAATGTGATGACCAAGTGTCGGCCCTCAGGCTACTCAACTTCAGATACTTGAAGAATGGGAGAGACGGCAGGGTCACTGAAGAGTTGCACTTTGCAACTCAAGAGGACAAGGAACACTTTGAATCCTTACTCCCCCTCTACATCTCTAACATGCACTTTTCTGCATATTTCACCCACTCCAAGATTCCTCCAGATATCTGCAACTCTTCCCTGATTCTGAAGACTGAGGCCAACACTGCCCTCAGATCCATGACGGACTTCACCGAAGAGGTGAATCGGCTGTGCAAGGCAACCGTTGACCTCATGAACGACAAGCAGTGCTGTGATTCCACGGTTGACAGCCTCGACCACTTCCCCTCTCCTATTGGAATGCTGAAACCAGGGACCAGGCTACTGCCCCAGAGTACTCTCTGTACACCAGGGAGCTCATCCCTCTGAGACTGCTCTCGAACTATGAAGTCCAATTGGCTATCAAGAGGGGTATCCGCATCATCCAGTCCAGCAGATTGCATGTCCTCACAGCATTCATTTGCTGCAAAGGACAAGTCAAAGTCAACGGCATCCAGTTTTACTTCCGTCCTGGCTTCATGCCTGACCTGGACCCTACCAAGAAGGACAACCTCCCAGACTGGGTAGCCCTGGCAGGCTATCTCATTACAAGGGAGATCGGCCATGACAGCACTGGCAAGGTTGTCCCCCTTGACCCTACCATTTTTGGTGCTGACCTGGCCAGCTGGAAGGAGATCCAGAGCCGCCTCAACATCAACTCCTATGGGCAGAACGTGACTATGTACTTCCATGCCCTCGCCTCCCTGGCCAAAGCCAAGCCCTATGGGTTGCCTGCCCCATGGCCCACGGCTAACGTTGAGCTTGACCTTGCTCTCCACCCAGGGATTGGACTTGCTCCTACCCCGGAAGGACCTACAACCTGGATGGAACTGCTCCAGACCTATACCCCTCTTCAGGTAAACCACTCTAACAATTTCTCCCCCTGCAGTTCCCGTTTTGACAGCCAGCAGCTACATAACTATACTTTTAATTCCACAGGCAGCCGCCCCTGCCCCAGCAGCTGGACCCAGCCAGCCCAGGAGACAGTCAGCTCCCACCAACCAGTGGAAGGAGGTGACCAAGAAGACGGTCTGGAAGAAGCCATAGGGATTTTATGTGCACCCATTATGATCCCCTGCTTCTTAGTCATAGACTTCTATAGCACTCTTCTGATTGTCCCTCTCCTTATGGCTACTTGTTGGATCATAGGGTGTACCAAGCTATTGACATCAGTACAGAGTACACCCACTATTGATAAGTCAATCGCGAACAGCTTCCTTCTTCTGAAACCCTCTGCAAAGCAGAATTCTAGCTGTGAACCTCATAGGAAATCCTGTACTCAGGACATTAGAACCTTGACTCATCCTACCTGGGATACAGCTCCTAGGGGAGGTAGACCTACTTCCAGACTTCGTTCCACACCTGTAAACAGCTCTAGCTATTGGTAACCCCAAATAGACTGTCACTGTCAAGTTCATTCTATTAACGCCTACCTCGGATACAAGGCCCTGGACTACAAAGAGGTCCTACAGTTCTCCATAAACCTCAACACACACGTCACTAACTACACTCAACATGAGTGGGATCTAGAACGTTGCTATTTCAACAAACTAACCGGTAACTACACAATCCCTTTAGTCAACTATTACCTGGCTAACAGAAAATTTCACTTAGGCTCTCTCACTGGCCACAGGAACTCACTAACATATACTCCATCCCATCCTCCCCCTACTACACCAACAACTGAAGACACATCTGAGAATTATTCTGCAGGAGTTATGCCTGGCAGCACTAAACAGCAAATTTTATCTCGGCTTCCTCCCAGCTGCACAAGGTTTATCCTCCACTACAACTGTGGATATGGACATGCTACAACCATTAAGCAAATTAATGGTAAGTGGTGGGACATGAACTCTGAACACAACGGCCCTAGTCTTCTCCACTCACAAGATTGGATAAAACTCCAAGGGCACATCTACACTCTTACCAAAACATCACCCTCCTTCCTTTCACACCCTTTTCAACCAGAAATTAACCACACACCAGGCCACCCTACTAGGGAGACTGTTGACATGATCTCCCCTACTAGTAACACCACACCCACTCACAACCGTCCTGACTCTCCCCACAGTATGGACCACATAACTTCCCCATGGCCTGCAGAACTCACAGATCACAACTTACCAGATCAGGATAACTCCTCAGATCCAACTTTCTCTGATCTCCTAGACTCCACCCTATCAGATCAAGAAGATCCCATAGATTCCCCCTCTTTAAATCAAAAAGACCCCACAGGAACTATCTACTTAGTCTCTGACGATGAGGAACCTCCCAGATCAAAACAAAAAACATCTCCTACAAAGAAAAATAATTTAACTACCAAACGCTCACACCCCTGCACACACCAGATGCACAACACACCTCTCCCTATACCTAGCAAAGTTGTCCTTCCTGACTTCACTAAGTTTCGCCAATGCAGAATTTTTGGGGCAGAACCTCCTACCAAGAAACCTGCTCCTTCCAGACTCACCACCAAAACCCTTCCAACGAAAAGAATTAAAATTACTCATACTACTTCATATCCTGTTCAACAACAGCAAACTGCACTCTATCTCACTAACATTATCACCTCCAACTGCAGAGGCATTTTCTCATCCTGGGAAACACTCTATGACCATATTCGAACTAATGAGCCAGACATTGCTATTCTCACCGAAACAAAACTCACCTCCAACAATACAGGCATAATTAATATGATCAAACAAGACCTCTCTGACTACCACTTTCATCACAGCAGCAAAACCATTAAGCAAGCTACCAACGCAGACAACATTGTTACCCGCTCAGCTGGAGTCATCACACTTATCAAAAATACTCTTACTGCACACCTAATTAAACATGAAATCCCTACTGACATAGCTGGTCATCTCACTCATCAAACTATTAACAACATCACTCACATCCTAGGTGTCTACATGCCCTGCAATGATCCTGCCAAAAGAGCCCGCATCTATGAACACATCCACTACATCATATCCCAGAACCCCTCTCACCACTATATTGCAGGGAGAGACTGGAATGCAGCTTACTACCTTACTGATAGATGCAACACAGTCCATCACCTGGAGTACCAGCCTCACTACCAGCATCTTAATAAATATTCAATTCACATCCAACCATCTCCACGCCCCCATACTTACTCAGACAACACCTCCTACAGCAGCAGGATAGATGACATCATTCTCATCAACCCTCCACCTGCAACCATGGTGACAGAAACCACACACCAAATGGGAGACACACTTGACCACTTGACCCTGGAACAACAAATTACCTCCTCTCTCTTTCTTCCTCCCAACCTGGACACACCACCTCACAATCCAACACCCCAACTGCAACTTCCTCTCAAGCAACAGGACATGGCCAAAGCCAAAGAGGCAATCTCCAATAAATTTCTCCATCAATTTCAACACAGCCACATCAACATACATAAAGCCTGGACTATAGCACAAACTTTACTGGGAGAAGATAAAACATCTGCACACATCCAATCTATTAGACAAGAACTCACAGCCACCATGCCAGAAAATCTTAACAGCATGGCAGATCATCTCATGATCACTCTACACCAAGCTATTTCCATCATGACTGACATCTGCCCCATTAAGTCTAGCACACCAGGCATTTTTTTGCCCAGACAAACTGCTAAAACTTACAGACGTCTTAACTACCATATTAAACACATTAAAGCACTTCGAACAGCCTCCACCCACCTTGACCAACAACAATACATGGAGCTCAGAAGCACACCTCATACGGCAGGTACATACTCACCTACCACTAAAATCAAAAATACAACAACACCTACAAAACCTACTCCTCCCTGACTACTGCCTCTCTCTAACTGCTGATATTCAACAAAGTATTACAGAACTACGTCACATGCAGGCTGCACTCAAAGAGGAGAGAGCAACTGCCTCCATCAAGAAATTCAGACGCCGCCTCAGCACACAGGCACGACAAACTCACAGGTATATTTTCTCTCCTGAAAACTACACACACACACCCACTGCCCTACTGGACGCATCCTCGAACACACTTAGCACCAGTACCCAGGGTCTCCTGGAAGTTTTGACCAAACACATGGGTAAACTTATGTCACCTCCCACACCACCCATCTTAGATGATTATACCCGACATGCCACTCCCCCTCCATGGGAAACACACACAGACAAATACCACCTTGAAACTCCAGCCAACTCCATACAAACCACTGCCTCCCCTTACACCTATCTCTCCTCCTCAACCACCTATGATGACTGCATCAGGAAACTCTCCACTAACAAAGCCACAGGCCCAGACGGCATACCTAATGAACTACTTATGTGCCTCCCACAGGAAATGCACCTCACCATACACAAACTCATGCAGCTAGTATGGATCCTGGGAGAAACACCAGACTGCTGGAAAATCTCCCACACAGTCATGCTCTACAAAAAAATCAGATCCTTGCTTACCCCAAAATTACAGGCCAATAGGCCTTAACAATGCTGTAGCCAAACTCTGGACCTCTCTTGTTACCAACACTATTACTACCTACTCTGAAACCAATCACATTCTCAGTGCCTTCCAAGAGGGTTTCAGAAAAGACAAAAGTACCTATAGACAACTCTTGACCCTACTCCACAACATTGAGGATGCTGCCCTCTTCCACCAGGACCTTTATGCTGCCTACTTTGACTTTAGCTCTGCCTTCAACATGATTGATCACCAAAAACTTCTCTGCATTATGCACAGCTTGGGTTATACCCATGATACTATAGATACAATTAAAGGAATTTACACAAACTCTACTACACATATCCTCCTTAACAATACATCTGGCTCCCCTATCCCCATCACTAGGGGCACTATCCAGGGGGACACCCTCTCCCCCTTACTCTTCATTATTTTTCTAGAACCCCTACACAGATGGCTCCGTTCTGGAGGACGAGGATACAGAGCAGCATCCCTACCCTCCACAACAGCAGATAAAAAACCACACTAGCAGCTTGGGGTATGCTGACGACACTGCCGTCCTAACCGGCAGCTCAGAGGACCTTCGCATCCAATGTGGTAAAGTTCAAACTTTTAGTATCTAGTCGGGCATTCCTCTTAACGCCACTAAATGTGTGGTTAGTGGCATACTCCACAAATCACACCCCTCACAACCTACTCACAACAACACTCTCAAACAAAGGCTAGAAAAAATTCCTCTAGGTAACTCCTATGCTACCTACCAGCCGCCAGACCAAGCCTATAAATACCTGGGGGTTCACATCTCACTCACCTTAAATTGGAAAACTCAACTTCACTCTACTATTGAAACCATCCACAACAAAGGCTTGAGTATCCTCACTAAAGCTAAAAATAGGGCAACCCCCACCCAATGTCTACGAATAATCTCACAATGTGTCAGAGCAGCTATTAAATACCCCATGATAGTAGCTCCCTTCTCACTAACCGACATTCATGTCATTGACAGAGCAGTATTAAAAACAGTTAAACTCTGCTGCTCCATTCCTAGATCCTTTCCGACAAGAGCACTCCACCTCCCTAAAACAGAGGCAGGACTAGGGGTGCCTTCTCTACTCACTGAATATACTCAGATTACTGCAACAGCCCTCACCCAGTCCATGAACGACCAAGGTCACCTGGGAATTCTCACCAGGGCTCTTCTTGACAAATCAACCTCCACCATGACCACTCTAGATCCTCTCTCTCTCTCCAGCAAGCAACTTAAATATATGTCCCTAGCCCGCCAGCTGGAAATTATTAAAAAATCTGACAACAATTTCTTGGAATGACACAGAACTCCTTGAAAAACTTAACATACACTCTCTCCCTCTTCCACCACAGGTAATCCCTGTCTCACTCATGACTCCTTTTCACGACCTGGACATCTACTCATACCACGACCTGGTCACCCCCATGGGAACTCACCTTATCAGCACTACAGACCTCTCTCTTATTACTTCACACAAAATTACTAAACACGACAAACGATCCCTGAACCGCCTCACCGCACACCTCTCCTCCTTCCAAACCGTCACTCCTCCAACTCACTCTGACCCACTCCCCCTCTCCCACAGGCAACTTGCGCCTGGCTACGCAATTTCGCAGAACACGACAGACAACGTTAAATTTCCTGCTCCTATCAAATCCTCCACCCCACTTACCCAGCGCTACCAACCTCCCGCCTCCGTTACTGATGCAGACTACGAGGCGGACCCCACTGGGGACCTGGAAGGAAAACAATGGTGGGCGTGGCCCACGCAGATCGCAGGCAGTCACGCGCACCAAGCATGGGGCTGCCCCAACAGTGACGCCACCTGGTCAGCGCGCCACTACTTGTGCAAATCCTGGATCCGACACTCCTCCTCCTCCAAATTCTACCGCGCATATAAAATAACCTCCACCTCGCACCCTGACAGGATCCGCGAGGCCATGACATTCCCAGCCAGCCGCACCTGCACCACCGGCGCGCCTGCTTCACCTTACTTACGGATCTCAGTACAGAGCCCTGCACATTACGAGCTGGCGGGGCAAGCGCTCTTACAACGACGACAAACTTGCCACCACCACCGTTGTCCACGTCCAATGGGCCCCAACCACCATGCACAACGACCATATCAACTCCTACACACGCATGGGATACAGCATCCACCACTGCACACCTCTCACCCCCACTACCTCCACCATACACTGGAAGCCTCAATCTCACCATGCGGCTCACCTTGTTGAACTGGTAGGACAACCAACATATGACCAATTAACCCACACCTTTAAAACCACTCCTCCGATAACCACATACCTCAATCCCAGGAAGGACACCCACCTCACTAACCTCCAGCAACAAGGCCAATGGGCCACCTCCCCAGGATTTAATGCTGACAACCACAACCTTGTTCACAAACTTCTGAAAATTGACACACACGACAGGCACCCAGACTGGGACATTCAACCACCCTCAGCCTACATTATACAAACAGGCATCCTCACTACTCTGGATGGCCAATCCACACACACACATACCAACGTTTCATATCTTTATAACCCCACAGGTCACTGTCTTGGGCACATTCCCAACGACAGGCTCACCTCTCTTAAACAAAACTATGACCACTTTAAAAATCACCACCCAACCAAATGGAACCAACTGACCCAAGGAGGAACATACCACACTGACCTAGCTGCCCTCTTCACCAGATACAGAGCTGCTCCTGCTGCCACTAACATTCTGTCTCCCTTCCTCTACCAAGCAGCAGCTGCTCTGGGCATTACTCACCATCGTACCTCCAATCCTCTTAGCTACGACCAAAGCCTCACCAGCTTCTCTTCTACCAGCCCTGCTGACCAGCTCTTTGGCTCCAACCAAGACCCCCTTCTTACCATCTGGACTGGGGGCTCACTGGTGGACATTCCCAACTCCACCACACAAGCACACCAAGCTCTAAGGTGGGCTCTAGCCAGTGCTGAAAATACCATGCTGAAAATACCATGCTGAAAATGCCATGCTGAAAATACTCTCAGCCCTACCTGCACCCTGATGCTCCTCCCTGATGACCTTGCTGCCCCTTACAAAACTCTCCTCCACCACTCCTGGATCCACTACATTGACTCTAGACCACAGTCTGAATTTTATACCACCTCTGAAATATGGCTCGGCAGCAAATCTCACACCCCACCCTCCACTCAAAAATTACACCTCATCCTTATATGCAACCCTCACAGCCAAGAGACTTACTTTCCTAAACTCCCAGACTTTATTGACCAATGGACATACTACATGCAAAGCCTCTCCTCATCCTGGGAGCCCTCTACTATCACACCACCTTCCACACTTACTTTCACTGACATTGTCATCACCTACCCTCGGAAACTTAAATCTCTTGCCAAAAATCCCTGGCAACCTCTACTCCACCAACACCCTCCCCCCTCTCCTCTTACCATTACCCACCCCTGTTTTTACCTTGCTACCCCCTCCTCTGGCCTCCAGGTCTACACAGATGGTAGCCTAATAAAAGGTAAACCAGGGCATCCTAGCAAAATAGGTGCTGCAGTATATGTCCCGGCTGCAGGACAAAGCTACACCATCAACCCTGGGGGAATAGGGGCCACCAAAACTAACAACCGGGCAGAATTGGTAGCCATCCACCAAGCCCTTCTCAACATTGATTATGACAAATCTCTTACCCTTCATACAGACAGCCTCTGCTCTCTTCAACTTATAAAAAAAATGATTCATGACCCCACCACAACAACCCGTTCCATTCATACTGAATTACTGCAATCAATTCAAAAACACCTCATTCAACGCATCCTGCATGGCTCACACACCACCCTTTGTAAAGTCCGTTCCCACACAGGTATCCTTGGAAATGACAGAGCAGACACTCTGGCACGCAAGGCAGCTGAGCACCCTACCTCAACTAATTTTACTGATAACACTGGGGAAATCCCCCGCCACAATGTTTACTGGCCTACAGTTCAACCTCCTCGTACACCCATGGGAGATATCCCCCAAGAATTTTAGCACCTAACCTTACACAAGGTATCACCTCTAACCTACCCACTAGCTGCCACCTTGGTCAACACCCTCTTAAAGGGATTTATGCAACCACCTGGGCTGAAAACACCCCCCACCAACTTCCTCAAGCAAGTAACAAATTTTGGACCTCAACCCTTATCCAGCATAAAACTAAATTCCACATCCTTAAAGCCCGCTGGGGTAGACTGTGGAACCGTAAACTTGCATTCCGCTGGAAACTCCCTTATATTACCAGCACTCACCCACCCACGAACTCCCTATGCCCCATCTGCCACACCTGTGAGGACGGAGCGGGCCACATCCTGGCGGGTTGCACACACCGGACTTTCAAGGGGCTCTACATCAAGAGACATGACGCCGCAGTGCGACTCATCCACAAGGCCATCTGCACAGGAGCCCTAGGATCTCGCAGAATGATCATGGACGCTGGCAAGGAAGAGGACCTTCCCAGGGGGGTCCTGGGCAAACGTCTCCCCGACTGGCTACGCCCCTCCACTATTACTGTAGCGGATTGGAAGAGGATGAGACCTGATCTTGCCGTCCTACCTGACATAGACTCTCCTACCTGTATGTCTGATAAAGAACTCTGGGTTCTTGAGCTTGGATACTGCTCTGATACTAATCACGCTACTAAGTTTATTACTAAACATGCCCAATATGTTGAATTAGTCAATGGCCTTCGATCGGCTGGATACCTTGTTCACTATGAAGTTATTACCGTTGGTACAACTGATACTATTCCTACCTCTTTTTTGACTTCTATGACCACTCTTGGACTTCAGAGATCCTGTGCCCTCAAACTGGCGGACACAGTCCATTCTCACACCATTACTAGTTTCCAGAGTATTTTACAGTGCAGACGCTTTATGGAAACACACCCCGGGTCGATACCCGGGGACTAGCACACAGACCGTCCCCCCTCTCAGGTTTTGTCTTACCAGCTGTATTGTGCCGGTGCTTCCCAACCGGGGTGAAAAACCCCCGTATTAAGCTGCACTGGCATGATGGGGCTACGGTGCCTGTTGTTCAGGCATCAGTGGTAATTCTTTTTACTGAGATGGTCCTACGGTGACTATAGCTAGCTCCGGCTTACGCTATGGTGTCCTTAACTTCACTTCCTGTGAGTAACGGTTCTACACGGATGTAACAATTTCAATTTCAATGTAACCCCTAGTTCCCCATCTAATTACCGTAAGCATGGTATGGCGATAACCTCGAATTAATAAATGAATAAGGTAAAACAAGCTCTAGGCGCATCGCAAGTGAAGTGGAGAATTGGCGGAGAGTGTTGGCTATCAGAGCCATAGGTGGCACCGGAATGGAGTGCAGCGGACAGAAGCCAGGGTTTACGACAAGGCCAGTGGCCAGTAAAGGCCAGGGCCACGTGCCGATCAACTAACAAACGAAACGACAAACAAATGGACAACGGGGTGACTCTAGGAGCTCCCATCCCCAAGAAGGGGGGGCTCCGCCCAAAATTATAAATGTCAGATCCTAACTCTTGAGCCACGATGCTGTTAGGATTTAACAGCCCTAGACCATGCAAAACTAGGGAACGGCAACATGGCATCATATTATATCATGTGATCATATGATATAATATGATCCCGGCAGTCTGACTTGTAACTTTCCGGAGTGTGGGAGAATGGGGACAAGACGATGAGTTAGTAGCTTTACTATTTAGATAAGGCATCAGCCAGATGGAATGGACTGATGAAGGAAACGACAGTACTAGAAACGGTACTACTCAACAGGGCAAGTGGCTGGTCACTCTAGAGAAGGTATGAAACTCGGACAATATCACCCCCCCCCAATTCTTGGTATTCTTCATACAAAAGAATTCCAGGAATTAGGAGAGATAAAAAAACTAGAGGGACAATATGAATTATATATTCTGCGGGTACAAAAACTGTAACCGGTCAGGCTAGTCAAGAGATCAATAGTAAAATTATACTAATTGTGGCAAGTAGGGTAGGCACAGTAAAGGTGGAAATCTTATATAAAGAACTTTAAATCGCTGATCTAGTTTGGCAGCTTAAAGAGCTGCCAGGAAGGTGCAGACTTTTATTCAAAAGTCCGTTAGGGGGAGGGGGACACATACAATCATTCCTGATGCCAGCTAACTTATTCCCCCCTTGATTAGGAAGTCTTAATCTAGAAAGACTTGTCAAATCAAGGGTGACAGCAGGATAACTAAATTAGAGGCGAGGGGTACCGATGTACATGACATGACTAAAGCTAAGTAGTCCAACACAGGGAGCAGTTTAAATACGTAAGGTCAGCAAACTACTCCCCCCATAATTTGGGAGCTTACTCTCTGAAATGAATGGATCCTCAAATTAGGGATGACATTGATGAGAAATAACTTATAGCAGAGATTCCCCACCGACTCATAAATATCAGTCCGGGTGGAAGGATATGATGAGATACTTCCAGAATCATCTTTAAGAATAGAAGGTAAACTGGACTGTAAATATAAATGTCCTGCGGAAGGAGGTGTGACAAGACGGGCTCAGGCGCCAATGTCCATAAGAGGCAGAGGATGTCAGAGGGAAATAATCTTTGAGGTACACGTGGCGGTACAGTGATTATTTCCTAGAGACATCTAGTCCTACTCTAAAGGTCCATGCTCACTAAGTGCCATGGAGGAAGTAGCCGTTGAGGGTAAGTAGCTTGGTAGCTTGGATAGGAAGGTACCAATGCTCATGCTCGAAGGGATCAATATCTGGGTCTGACAAGGAAGTGCCAATCTGAAGAAGCTGCTAGGAGCTGCAGGGACTGCTGGGAAGGTGCAGGTAAGCTAAGCACTACTAGGAGTCTCCATGTCAACTTAAACGCTACTAGGAAGCTGCCGTGCAGGTGAGAACTGCTGGGGTATAACATATCAGCTAAGCCCTTACTAGGGAAGGTGCAGTCACAGAATCAGGAAGGAGTGCAAATGATACTAATGGGAAGCTGAATAACAAGGGCGGGAGATGGCATTCTCACAATCCCCCTCGTGTTCGACACTCTATACGGGCATGTGCTTCTAGAATGTTGAATCACATAAATAGAAACCGTTACACCGAACATGCCTTATCCAAACTGTACCTTGCCGGAGTATGGGAGACTGGGGACAAGACGATGAGTTAGTAGCTTTACAGTTTAGATAAGGCATCAGCCAGATGGAATGGACAGATAAAGGAAACGACAGTACAGCAATCGGTACTGCTCGTGGCCATAGCTGACCAACGGCACTGCAGAAGGCAAGGCAGGCAGTGAGGCCTACGTGCTCTGTTGTCACTCTAGAGAAGGCATGAAACTCAGACAATAAAATCCCCCCTACAACATGAGAAACTCATGTCAGATGGGGACTTGCCCATGGACTCTTGTACAAGCACTATTGTACATGCATATCTGCACGAGCACTGACGTAGATCACTTATATCCATGCGTTGATGCCCATGCACTAATGATGTACACTCATTGTGCATGAGATCTGATCTGACATGATCTATTGTACTAAACTGCACAATTCACTAGTGTACTGTACATGCACAGATGTATGGTATATGCACTGTTGTATACGTGTACTGACGTACATACACTGATGTACTGTCGTGCACTAATGTATTGTATATGCAATGATGCACTGTACTTGCACTGACGTACAGATGTACATGCACTAAAGCAAAGGAGCGATACCCTCCTAGCCTGACACAGTCATATGAACCACCTACCAACTGGAGTAGTTGTCTAGTTGGTAGGTGGTTCATATGACAGTGTCAGGCTAGGAGGGTATCGCTCCTTTGCTTTAGTGCATGTACATCTATACATCAGTACGTCAGTGCAAGTACAATGCATCATTGCATATACAATACATCATTACATTAGTGCACGACAGTACATAAGTGTATGTACGTCAGTATATCTATACAACAGTGCATATACCATACATCTGTGCATGTATAGTACATTAGTGAATTGTGCAGTTTAGTACATCAGTACAGTACATCAGATCAGGTCACAAGTACAATGATTGGCAGTACATCATTAGTGTATGGGCAACAGCGCATGGATATAAGTGATCTACGTCAGTGCTCGTACAAGAGTGCACAGGCAAGTCCCCAACTAACATGAGTTGCTGATGTTAATATTCCCCCCCTTTCCTTGCCATGGTGCAAGAAATATCTTAAGGGGCACAGATTCCCCTTTTTACATTCTAGCATGAGTATGGTATGCAATATGGCTGCCTTAACTTAGCCTTAACTTAACAGCCAGGTAGGACACCGGGGAGGTAACCGGACACAGCAGTGGCAGAATATCGGGAGACAGGGCTGGCCGGTTTACAATCTGGGGTTGCTAGAAATGCAGCGTTAGAAGGGGCATCATCGGAGGGCGACAGACGGTAGTATGAAGCTCGCGCAGGTCTGTCGAAACTGTCTGAACTAAATAGACCACAAATCGGGAAATCCCAACCTAGTGCAAAGGGATGGCAGCGATAGGAAGGAAGGTATGTTGGGCTCACTAAAATCGGAGAGCAAGACCGGAACCTGGAGGTAAGGCGGGTGAGTGATGCATAATGGAAAGAAGCGATAGCGCTTCGGAAATAATGCGAGCAGGGGAGGATGACTCGGTATGCAAGACGAAGAGGAAGGAATTGAAGCGTCCTGCCAGCCTGGGGTGCAGTGAGCTAGGTATGAGAGAGAAAGGGCTGGAGTACTTGAGCAGTACAATCAGGCAGGACCCCTAAACGGGCAGTAGCATCACAGTGCGCGCACTAGTGCGGTAAAGAGAGGAATCACTAACAACCGAGGTGGAATGAAATCAGCAAACAATCCCGCTCTACAAAGCTCCTACTCCAATTTGGGTTTATCCTATGTCACAGGAATGCGGCTTGCGACTTTCTCATTGCGGCATGCATGAGGGCATGGCGGGGGCAAAGCGCCTCGGAGGGCAGGAATGATGACAGTAGGACGGATCGGTGGGATGCATGGGGGGTTTGTGGTAGAGGCGATTAGACATGGACGGTAATCCCGGACAAGAGTCATATTGACAGGGATTTCAGTGGCCTGATATGGTGGTTGCAGTGCTGTGTCGAGTGCAGGTGCACCAGCAAGTGTAGGTCCAATAGCCGTCTGCGGGTTGATCAGTTGTTTGAAGGCACGACACCAAGCCGCAACAGAGGCAGAAGCATACTCGCAGTCAACAGGTTCAGTTATGCGAGCAGGAGTAGAAAGAATATGCAGTAATATTGCATCAGCATGAGTGCTTGGGAGTGTAGGTTTGAGAACATCGTAGTCATCGTCGTCACTATCCTCATAATCACTATCAATATCATCACCATCAGTGGAAGCACAGTCTGTGAGAGGACAGGGAGTAGCAAACTGTGATATAAAAGACATCATCAGGGCAACAGGAGCAGGTACAGGCGTGCAAGCAAGAGCAATAGTCGGGGCAGGTACCCGAATAAAAAAATCTCCAGATTTTTTGAAGAGGGATTAGCCCCATTAAAATGTCTGTCCGTTCGTTCGTTCGTTCGTCAATAACCAAATTTTAAGGTTACATGAAAAACATCAAAAAAGTTGAATATTCAATAGTTTTGATGAATTATTAGACTTATTTATATAGGACAAATTCTGACCAGAGCATATATGAGCGTCGCAATTCACGAAAAGGAGCTCAAGCTGGGCCAAAAAGCTACAATTAACGGTTACCAATTTGATTTCAGGGTGTTTTGAGCTAACATTTCAAATTTGAACCACTTGAAAATGTGCATATACATTGGTTAGGTTTGGGAGCAGAATTGTCGTCAAAAATTCGAGGCGAAACATGTAAGCATCACAATGGACGAAACATTCCCCTAGGGCACTTGCGCTATAATTAGCCCACGGACCCCACCTCAGGGCCGTGCGTGGGGCAGGGGCGGGGGCCACCGGGAGGGGGTGGGGGGCATCGGGCTGGGCCTGTGGCGGGGGCAGGGGCAAGCCACACCACCTGCCGGCTGCCGCTGGCCAAAAAACCGTTCAGGAGGACGGGCCAAGTCTGGGCTGGGCCGAAACATGCAATACCTTGTACAACATCCGTAAAATCAACTAGACACCTGATTGGCCTCATTTTTCTTGCATCGAATTCTTTTAAAAAAAATCATTCTACATCCATGCATTTCATTACAGTACAGAAGCGTTCAATGCTGCTTAAAAATCAACAACCTTTCAAAAACTCTCTTTTTCGTCACTTTATAGTTCACAATGCTAAATCACCAATCGATTCATTGGAATTCAATTAATTTAAAGCCCCCAGGCGCCCTTCAAATTTAATCCTATTCGAATTGATACAATTTAAAGCAATTACATGCATTCAAATCAGGTTAATTAAATTAAATGGAAAGGAATAAATCGAATTAAAATAACACAACATTAAATACAATTAAATTCAATTAAATTAATCAAAATACATTGAATTAAGGATTCGAATCATTTCATTTGGGACGCGCCTCCAGGCGCCCTTCATAGATGAGGTTCGACCAGGACAGGGTTGAGCTTTTCAAAATACCATCTGAGGTTTTGCAGTAATTCTGCCACAACATTGGTGTGTGCGGTAAAGATTTGAGCAAGGGTAGGAGACAGAGGGTTGACTATGTACCTAAATGCAATATCGTTGGCATAGAGACAAATTCTAGCATCAGGGAAGTCCTCCCTGTCGGGGTAGCGATCATCATCATCGAGATACGGGGGCTCATGGTCCGGTTGCCAAACAAGCATAGCATCTTCATTGATGAAGTGGCTGTAAGGGGCTGTGGCGATGTCATGGCAGATAACTGAGTGCCACTCACCAAAATAGTTTCCTGCCTCATAGACGTTGAAGTGAGCAGGCTTAATTTTGCTCAACCTCAAAGGCTCAGGATAGGCGCCCAGCGACATCAGCAAGGATACCTCCCAAGAGTTGAAGTCAGCTCTATCAAAGATCATGTGGGGTGGAGAGTAGGTTGCCACAATTGAGGGGGGGGAGGGGGGCAATCGTGGAGAGGGGCTGGGGGGGGGGGGGGAGGTGATGAAGTAGCAGTCTTGGGCTGGAGGAGATGGAAGGTAATGAGGATGGGGAGGAGGAGGAGGGAGGAGGGTTGGAGATGGAGGCCAACGTGAAGAGGTGGGTGTCGGCTTGATGGAGCCAGCAGTTGAGAGCAGCGTCAATATCGCAAGCCGTTGGTTGATCCCGCGGCGCTGAGAATTGAAGCAGTTTGTGCAGTATCGATGGTAGCAGCACGAGGTGTGAATCGATGGGGATCGATCTCGTCTCTTGTAGACGTCACGGGATTCACGATGGAGTCAATCTTGTATTAACTCCTTCTGATGGTTGAGCTTCTCAATCAAACGGATGACAGCTAGCATCGACAAGAGATGTCTTGAGCCTACAATGCACGTTGCTCTATGCAAGGGCGTTACGAACGCACTGAAGAGCGAAGTTCGAGCAGTCAGTCTTAACAGTAATCGTGGAGGGCGGATAACCTGTAACTATCCTGAGTATGGGAGACTGGGGGCAAGGCGATGAGTTCGTAGCTTATCAGTTTAGAATAGGAATCAGCCCAGATGGAATGGACTGATGAAGGAAACGACAGTACTGCAATCGGTACTGCTCGACAGGGCACGTGGCCATAGCTGGCCAACGGCACTGCAGAAGGCACGGCAGGCAGTGAGGCCTACGTGCTCTATTGTCACTCTAGAGAAGCGTGAAACTCGGACAATAGCATGACTAGGCCAAATTACCATTTAAATACAATATCATGTGATGCAATTTGTACCGGTATGATATCATATGATATCATGCTTACCTTTGGCCAACATCATATGAGGTGCCGATCCCAATGCAGAACTAATGCCTTTTTAAGGATTTTCACCATAGGGCAGTAGGTAGGAGTGTGGGACCCCTTATTGTTATAGTCCGGCTTATATGCCGTCTCTAGAGTGGCCTATGTGCCTATCTAGCTAGAGCACACAGGTCTTAGTCCCTGCTATGCTCCCTGCAGGGACGTTGCCAGCTATGGCCTAACTGTACTGCTGCCATCTCTCCTTCATCCGCCCAGTCCGGCTGTGTTGTATAATCTTATATCTTCTCTGTAAAAGAAGTAGCCTCTCCTCAAGTGTGTCTGCAGTCTCACTGCCTCCGAACATGATACTTGCATACCGGTACCGTAATTCCGTAAACCATTACGTTTTAAAAAGTTGTGAAATATATAACCCCTGGAGGTGGGTCTCCCGATTTGGTGGGGACCAGGTCTTGTACAGCTTGTTAATACCGTAGCCCCTCTACATCCCAGTTGTCTAGAATTCTCTTGGTATTTGAGGTCGGGCGATTCCCTGCCAGCTTTACGACCATGCATGGCAGGGAGCTTGTCCGCTGTACTCAACAGGGGTAGTGGTGAATGTTTGTTTGTTTGAGGGTTAGTAACTCGGTATCTCCCGGAATAGCCCCCCCCCCCCCCCCCCCCCCCCCCCCCCCCAGGCGCCCTCCATCTCTAGGTACCGGTATGAAAAATAACAAGCTTAGAAGCCATTCAGTTCTGCCCCCTCCAACAACAAAACTACAAGACCACAAAAGCACAAAAACACGAGCGAAACGGGCTGCTGTGAGGGCCTACTGCTCCCCCCAAAGTAGTCGCCTTATATAGTACATAAAAAACAGCGCCACCGAGGATTCAGACGGAAAGGCGGATTTGAAGGAGGTAATCGAGTGAATAAAAAATATTAAAATAAAAATGTCCGTTCCAAACAACATTTTCATTTGTTAAATGGGGGGCAAAAATGCGATCGCTCGAGCCACCAGACCTGCCTAATTGTGTCTACATGTATGTATACAGGTTTCGAATACCTCTGGACTTCGACAACCATACTTACAACTAGGACCAACATATTAGCCCTTTATTCTCTAGAGTTTTAGCTGCTGTTTTTGGCCCCTGTTTTGGCGACCCTTGGACAATGATGTACATCCAGCTAGGACCAACATATTCTGGGTCTGTCCAGGCGCAGGGCCAACGGTGCCGTGCCCACTCCGACTGCCGTGCCGAACCCCGGTCGAAACTTTCCAGTTTCCCTGCCAGCATAGCAATCCTTCAAACTGCGCTCTCTCCTTTTATTCGCTCTACTCTCCTGCTGTAATTCTGTCTCCAACATCGATCTTATTTCGAAAGTTTTATCCCGCAAGTGGCGCCATAACCAGATTGACTGATGCTGCGGCTGATTCCACTCGTAGCTAGCTGCGAATTTGTTTAACTGTAGCAGCTAGCTACAAGCTTGTAGCTCGATAGTTTCGCGCACCAATTTTGCGCCGAGAGCTGCCAAGGCTGAATCGCCCTTGCAGCGTGGGATAACCGAGTTGCTGCAATTATCCTGGCACACTGCTGTAGTCACCCCCCCCCCCTCCCCCCTTTGTAGCCAGTAGCTCGATTTGGGTGAGTAGCTCGTAAAAGTAGCTACTAGATTGGGTGCTTGGAAACAGGGCAGAGGCAATCTTGTAGCCAGTAGCCTTCTGCTGCTTTTTTCGGCAGCCCCCAATTCCTAGCAGCGCATGTCTGTGCAAGATTGCGCGAATTCGATAAAGCCAACAAAGAGAAAGAAAGTTGGGGGGAGGGGGAGGAGATGCCATGTACCGTTCTGCTTCTGTTCGCCAGCCCCCAGTTTCAGAGCGTGTAATCTGGCGCACAGTAGACAAGGCCAACAGCGCGAAAGAAAGTTGGTGATGGTGGAAGCGGGGTGGGGGGGAAGATGCCATGTAGCTTTCTGCTACTCTCGCGTTTGTTCCCAATTGCAACGCGCGCGCATGTCTTTCAAACTAATCGCGCGAAAGAAAGTTGCTGCTTGTAGGGATGGGGTGGGGGTAGGAGGGGAAGATGCCATGTAGCTCTTTTCTACTATTTCGTCATAAGGTCTGCTCGCAAGGGCGGGGCAACATTCAAGGTTGGTATTCACGTCAGGTAGCAGGAGACAAACAACGGTGGGCATGATTGTTTAGGTGGCAGCTTTCTGTTGATGCTTGTCTGCCAGGGGCACATGTGAAGGGACCACATCATATGTTGACCAAGGTTGAGTATGATATCATATGATAAAAAACTGCATCATATGATTTAGTATATAGATGATAGCTTTAGCCTAGTTAGACTGCCGGCATCATATGATATCATATAGCAGTTCCCTACATATGTGGAGTCCAGTCAGGCACAGTGGAGTCCAGTAGGGCACCAAGAACAAGTCCTGTGCAGCGTCGCAAGCGACGCGGAAAATTGGCGGAGTGTGTTGGCAACGGAACGAAAGGTGGCATCGAAGGAGCTGACCGAAGCGAGTTAGTTTCGCGACCGTTAGCTGACGTGTCAGGCTTCAAGTTTTTGTTTGTTTTTCGGTCGGACAGACAAATGGGTAAACATGGGGGCTCCCGCCCCCCTGAATGTAGGGCACCAAGAAAAATGCAATCATCAACATAACGAAGTCTGATAATCAAGAACGAGCAACTGACTGACACCACCATCTACCCCCCTCCCCCCCCCCCCCCCCCCCCCCCCCCCTCAACACACACACACACACACACACACCTAACACCACACACCACACACCACACACACCACCACACACAACCCAAACCCTAACCCAACCCAAACCCTAACCCTAACCCCCTCAATACCAAACCCCCGCTACTGGATTCCCCCATCCCTCCATCCCCATCCTCCACCCCCACCCTCAAATCTTCAATCCCACCCCCCCACAACCTGATACTAGAATGCAAACTTGGTTACATGGCTCCAGACAGCAATTTTGCTGCTCGCCGTCTTCGGCAGTAAAAATACTATTACCAGGAAAAATGTAATTGTGAACAAATCATTTCCCTTTCTTTCTTCTTTTTATACATTTCTTCGCATTTTTGGCGGAGCCCTCCCTTCGGGGGGCGGGAGCCCCCAGTGTTACCCATTTGTCCGTTCGACCGACCGACCCACCGACCGACCGTCTGACCATGATGAAGCCAGACAAGTCAGCCAACGGTCTCGTAACTAACTCGCTTCCCTCGCCACCTGTTGCTCCGTAGCGATCACTCTCCGCCAATATGCAGCGTCGCAGGCGACGCTGCATCGAACTTGTCTCGTGAGTCCTCTCATATGAGTAGGGATCGGCAATATGATATCATATCATATCATATCATCATATGATATCATATGATATCATATGATGCCGGTGGTCTGACTAGGTCACTTAGGCCTGGGCCATCATATCATATGATATTAAATCATATGATTTGTGTATGATATTATATGATATCATACTCGTCTTTGGTCAACATCATTTGATTTGCCGTTCTCTAATTATGGTACATACCGTTTTCTTCTCCAGTTCATTCAGCATCCAGAGTGGGGTCGGCCAGTCAAATTTGGCTCTAGAACTCTATTTTTTTTTAGTTGTGAAAGGACTTTCACCCCAGGAGGTGGGTCTCCCGACACAAACCAGCGACACAGAGGATTCAGTTCGAATGGTGGTGCCACTCCTACAATATGCAAAGGAGGCGCACTTAGGGTTGGTGAGAGATACCAACCCACGACCAAACGAACATTCACTATGATAGAGGTCTATACCAATAAGGGATTTTTCCCCCGCTATAAACAGCGATCGCTAGTTTTTGGCGGAGCCCCCTCTTCAAGGGGGCGGGAGCCCCCATGTTTACCCATTTGTCCGTTTGTACGACCGAAAAAAACAAAAATTGAAGCCCGACACGTCAACCAACGGTCGCGTAACTAACTCGCTTCGGTCAGCTCCATCGTCGCCACCTTCCGTTCCGTTGCCAACACACTCCGCCAATTTTCCGCGTCGCTGCATAGGACTTGTTACCCTGTTATAGCGAAATGGTCACTATAAAAAAGAAGTAAAAACGATTTTAGTTTTTTTGCCCTAAAGGGTCCTAAAAGGCTACACAAACTTGAAAAAGCTATACAAAGCACTCAACGCTGTCCCGGGGGGAGGCCTTAACCCATAAAGCTAGAAAAAAACCACTTTCAGATTTGAAAACAAGACTGATACCAATCAGGACTATACGATAAACCAAAATAATTATCACAGAGGTGTACACCAATCAGGTCTATAGTTAAACCAATATAATTATCACTGAGGTGTACACCAATCAGGTCTATACGATAAACCAAAATAATTATCACAGAGGTGTACACCAATCAGGTCTATACGATAAACCAAAATAATTATCACAGAGGTGTACACCAATCAGGTCTATACGATAAACCAAAATAATTATCACAAAGGTGTACACCAATCAGGTCTATAGTTAAACCAAAATAATTATCACAAAGGTGTATACCGATCAGGTCTATATGATAAACCAAAATAATTATCATTGAGGTGTAAACCAATCAGGTCTATAGTTAAACCAAAATAATTATCACAGAGGTGTACACCAATCAGGTCTATAGTTAAACCAAAATAATTATCACAGAGGTGTACACCAATCAGGTCTATAAGAACAAGTCCTGGGCAGCGCAGCAAGCAACGCGGAAATTTTGCGGAGAGTGTTGGCAACAGAATCGAGCGGAACAAAGCCAGTTAGTTACGAGACTGTTGGCTGACAAACGCATACACGCTGGAAGTGCTCAAAGAGATGTGGTGTGCTAAACCAATAGCAGTACACCCTGGTACACACAGCAGCACAACCATATCCCCCCCCCCCCCCCCCCCCCCCCCCCCCCCCATTTCCCCCTACTCCACCCCCACTCCCATCCCTCTACCCAACACCCTACCACCCAACCACCCAACCACCCAACCGCCTAACAACCCAACCACCCAACCACTGCACACTTGTAGGGACATGGCACAGTTGTGTGGGCATGGTAAGAATTTTGCCCAGGCCACCACCCCTGCAACCACACCCACACCCCCACCCTCACCGGCCCTCATTCCTCTACCCAACACCCTACCACCCAACCACCCAACCACCCTACCACCCAACCACTGCACACTTGTAGGGACATGGCACAGTTGTGTGCGCATGGTAAAAATTGTGTCCAGGCCATTTGGAAGAGCAAGCCTAATGCCAGGTATGAGACAGTGTTAGTTATTTTACTTGATTTTTGGCAGAGCCCCCTCTTCAAGGGGGCGGGAGCCCCCATGTTTACCCATCTGTCTGTCCGATTGACTGACCGACCGACCGACCGACCGTCTGACCATCCATCTGACCGCGATGAAGCCTGACACGTCAGCCAACGGTCTCGTAACTAACTCGCTTCCGTTGCCACCTGTCGCTCCGTCGCGATCACTCTCCGCCAAGTTTTAGCGTCGCATGCAACGCTACATAGAACTTGTTACTTTTAATTTAGTGTTTATTGATTTAATATTTACTTGTATAAGGTTTTATTTACTTAATATTTACTTGTAATCAAGTGTTTATTAACTTGATATTTACTCGTAATTAAGTGCTTATTTACTCGTATTATTTACTTGTAATCAAGTGTTTATTAACTTGATATTTACTCGTAATTGAGTGTTTATTAACTTGATTTATACTCACAATTAAGTGTTTATTGACTTAATATTTATTTGTAATCAAGTGTTTATTGACTTGCTTGATATTTGCTTGTAATTGAGTGTTTATTGACTTGCTTAATATTTAATTGTAATCAAGTGTTTATTGACTTGCTATTTACTTGTAATCAAGTGTTTATTGACTTGCTATGTACTTGTAATCAAGTGTTTATTGACTTGATAATTACTTGTAATGCAGTGTTCATTTACTTGCTTGATATTTGCTCGTTAGTGTTTGTTAATTTTTTGTCAATTGTTTTATATTAAGTGTTGCTGTAGTGCGACCTTCGGACGCTAGCCAGGTGTCAGTTGCCAGTTGCCAGTTTTCAGTTTCCAGTTGTCAGTTTCCAGTTGTCAGTTGCCAGTTGTCAGTTGCCAGTTGTCAGTTGCCAGTTGTCAGTTTCCAGTTGTCAGTTGCCAGCTGCCAGTTGTCAGTTGCCAGTTGTCAGTTTCCAGTTGTCAGTTGCCAGTTGTCAGTTGCCAGTTGTCCGTTGCTCGTTGTCAGTTGCCAGTTGTCAGTTGTCAGCTGCCCCAGAACACATCACTTGTGTGGCCCAGAAGCTCTGTGTATTTTCTTGTGTTTGTATGTATCTTGTATTTTGTATTATTTTCTTGTAACTTGCAAGGTATCTTGTATTTATATTATTTTCTTGCATTTGTATGTATCTTGTATTTTGTACTATTGTCTTGTATTTTTATGTGTCTTGTATTTTGTATTATTGTCTTGTATTTTTATGTGTCCTGTATTTTCTTGTATTTTTATGTATCTTGAATTTTGTATTATTTTATTGTATTTGTATGTATCTCAAGGGGGGGGCAAAAAAAAGAGTGAAAGACCCCATCCCAAAAATGTGCTGAGGCACCCTTCCGCAGACCCCCCCCCCCGGCTCCGGAACCCACTTCACAGTCACTATCTCAGCCATCACTTAGTGTAATGGTGTCTAATTAGGCTCATTTAACAGGGTTTTTAAAGGCCTATCCATTGAGGTTGGTCTAGGGACCATTGGAAATGTTTGAAGCGTAGAAAGTCATCATCATCAATGTTACATTGTTTGGTGGGGGTTGTGGGTCAGGGCCCCTTGGCCCCGATTGTGCCCACATTAAATATTCTTCAATAAACACGCCTTCAATCCAAGCTTCAATCAGGCATTAAATAGACAGCCAAGCACGCAAGAGAATCCTGAAGGCGCTCAAAGTTTCCGTGGTCGCGGCTAAGCAATTGTTTACCACACTTGTCGCAGGTAGGGCCATTGATTGTGGGTCCATCGAATAACATCAACTAGCACTAGTCACCAGAACGAAAACAGACGCACAGTGACGGGAAGGGAAAAAGAAGAACGAGGTCTTGTTCTGTACGTCGTTGTACAAGTGTTGGTTAGGGCGTTGTGTGTGTGGAGAGAGAGAGAGAGAGAGAGAGAGAGAGAGAGAGAGAGAGAGAGAGAGAGACCCTGGGTCACCCCCCCCCTCCCCCCCCCCCATGTGCCCTGGGCAAAATATGTGGTGGGTCTCTCCCCCAATAACATTTTTGACTGGTATTTAGTAGAGTAACACCCTAGTTCCACTCCCATGTCATTCTGAGGGCTAGAAAAAAAGTGCCTGGAAAGTACCTAATTTTTTGAAAATGTCAGATCTTTTCCTCGACCCCCCCTCCCCCCCCCCCCGCGGCCCCAAACTTAGGAGGACCGTCACTTTTTTTCTACTGGGCCAAATCAAGAAATAAAACCGGATTCTTCATCCTCTCTATGATATCTACAAAGTTGGACGATGGGGTCATTTTGGTTAGAAGTTGCCCCCCCCCTGATGTATCTTGTATTTTTTATTATTGTCTTGTATTTGCATGTATCTTGTATTTTGTCTGTATCTTGTATTTATATGTATATTGTTTTTTATATCATTCTCTTGTATTTGTATGCATCTTGTATTTTGTATTATTGTCTTGCATTTTTACATGTTTTGTATTTTCTTGTATTTTTATGTATCTTGTATTTTTGATTATTTTATCGTAATTGTAGGTGTCTTCTATTTTCTTGTATTTGTATGTATCTCGCCCACTCACTCACTCACACTCACTCACTCACTTACTCACTCACGCACTCACTTACGCACTCACGCACGCACTCACACACGCACTCACGCACTAACCCACTCACGCACTCACGCACTCACTCACTCGCTCACTCGCTCACTCACTCACTCACTCACTCACTCACTCACTCACTCACTCACTCACTCACTCACTCACTCACCCACCCACCCACTCACTCACTCACTCACTCACTCACTCTCTCACTCACGCACTCTCACTCACTCACTCACTCACTCACTCACTCACTCACTCACTCACTCACTCACTCACTCACTCACTCACTCACGCACTCTCACTCACTCACGCACTCTCACTCACTCACTCACGCACGCACTCACTCTCACACACTCACGCACGCACACACTCACTCACGCACACACTCACTCACTCACGCACTCACTCACGCACTCACGCACTCACGCATTCACTCACTCATGCACTCACGCACTCACGCTCACTCACTCTCACTCACTCTCACTCACGCCCAGTCTTCCCCAGGTGCAAGAAGTGTGATGGCAGCAAGTGTGGGAAGGTGAACTGCCAAGGCTGTAAGCTTGAAATCTCCATCGGCACTCCCCCCCCCCCCCCACCCACACAACCAACCAACCACTCTCACCCACTCATTCACTCACCCACCCACCCACCCCTCCCCAGGTACAAGAAGTGTGATGGCAGCAAGTGTGGGAAGTTGAACTGCCAGGGCTGTAAGCTTGAGGCCATCCATTTGACTGTCGCCAACTCCAGGGACTGCCCTTTCTGTTTCAGGCGCATGTGCTCTGAGGCTTGTTTCTCTGCTTGCCCCCTCAAGGACGTGACCCCCTCTTCTCTGGAAATGGGCTTTGCAGGGGGCCTGTCTGATGAACAGCTGACATCAGCGCTGGAGCTAGCTGGCGTGTTTTCCATGGCTCCCCCCCCGGGTCCAGGGCCCGGGGGGGGGGCTGGCGGCCTTCCCGGTCTCCCCGGCCTGCCCCCGAGCCACACAGGAGATGGGGGGGCAGGTGGGGGGGCAGAGGCCCCCGGACATGTTGCAGAAGCTTCTGGAGCTGCGATCGCAGATGAAGCCACTCCACCTGGATCTGTATCCCAAGCAGGACAGCCTGGCAGTGTTCATGGCAGCGCCCAGCCCGGGGTCCATGGGGGGCCTGAGGGGGGGCTAGGCCCCCCAGACCCCAGCCTCCAGGCCGCCGTCCATGCCGCATCATCTCATCACACTGCCCAGACCATACGCCAGCTAGGTCCAAAGTCCGCACCCAAGCTCCCCGCAAGCCAAAGCCTGCACTCCATGATGATGCAGGCCCTAGCTAGACTGAACAACATCGACGCCAACCAGCAGATGATGCTCCAACGCCTATCCAACGCCGAAACCACCCAACAGCTGTTACTCCAAACCCTAGGGCTCACGCTAGCCATGCAGAACTCCCCAGAAGCGGCAGCAGCCGCAGCGCAGACGGCAGGACAGCCGGCACCAACTCAACCCTCCCCCTCCTCTCTACCCACCGGCCAGGTCCCATCCCCATCCCCTCCCGGCTCCCAACCCGAGCTACGGCCAGATATGAGCCAGCCCTTGATACCTGGCACTTGTGGCATGGTTCCCGGGCCAAATGCCAACTTCAACCTTGACTCTGCCATCGCCCAGTACCAGCAGCTGCTGTCCGCCGTGATGGACCCGAATTCACTGCCCTCCCAGGCAGACCTAGGGGCAGCTGGCGCCGTGACTTTTCAAGCGCCACAACATGGAAACCACAAAGCGGAAGCTGTAAGCTCGATAGTGGATATGCTGGCAAGGGGGGCCCCTGTGGCACAACAGCAGTTTATGGGTCAGCAGCAGGGCCAGGCCCATCAAGCAGGGCCACCAGCAGCACCAAGTGAATCACACAAGGAGTGACAGCCTGGCAGGGCCACCGGCAGCACCAAGTGAGTCACACAAGGAGTGACAGCCTGGCAGGGCTACCGGCAGCACCATGTGAAGCGCACTAGGAGTGACAGCCTGGCAGGGCCACTGGCAACACCAAGTGGAACGCACACGGAGTGACAGCCTGGCAGGGCCACCGGCGGCACCAAGTGACTCACACAAGAAGTGATAGCCTGGCAGGGCCACCGGCGGCACCAATAGACTCACACAAGGAGTGACAGCCTGGCAGGGCCACCGGCTGCATAGAGTGACTCACACAAGGAGTGACAGCCTGGCAGGGCCACCGGCGGCACCTAGTGACTCACGCAAGGAGTGACAGCCTGGCAGGGCCACCGGCAGCACCAAGTGAAACGCACAAGGAGTGACTAAGGCATGGGCCAACAACAGGTTGTGGGTCAACAGCAGGTCCAGGCCCATCAAGCAGGGCCACCGGCAGCACCAAGTGAATCACACAAGGAATAACAGCCTGGCAGGGCCACAGGCAGCACCGATCCAGGCCCATCAAGCAGGGCCACCGGCAGCACCAAGTGAATCACACAAGGAATGACAGCCTGGCAGGGCCACAGGCAGCACCGGTCCAGGCCCATCAAGCAGGGCCACCGGCAGCACCAAGTGAATCACACAAGGAATGACAGCCTGGCAGGGCCACAGGCAGCACCGGTCCAGGCCCATCAAGCAGGGCCACCACCAGCACCAAGTGAATCACACAAGGAGTGACAGCCTGGCAAGGCCACCGGCAGCACCAAGTGAATCACACAAGGAGTAACAGCCTGGCAAGGCCACCGGCAGCACCAAGTGAATCACCCGATATAATAGTTGGAACCAGGGTAGAACATACCGGCTTGTATTCTGTTATTGGGGTATTTTCGGGTCGTTATACCGGAGCCCCAAAATCCGACATTGCCGGCATGCCTCCTGTGATGAATGAAAGCGGAGTAGCGGACCCTTTCCTTCAGGGACTGTAGATGCTGCACTTTATTCGAAGTAGTCTAGGAATTATTTGGTCTATATAAACTGTTATCTTTCTAGGTATCCTACCAGGTCATTACCAGGGTACTTCAGGAGGACCCCCAGCTCTGCTGCCTGAGACGCAACCAAATGTATAGCCTGCGCCCTGCAACGCAACAGACCCTTCGACATTGCGTCTATGACGGAGGACGCAGCGTCCTTGACAACCCTGGTTATTACATCTGATTATTAGGTGTCTGACATCTATTCCCAAGCTGATGACATGTGCGTGAATGTTACAGTCCAGGGGTAGGCCAAATAGGCTAAAGGGACTTGCCCAACCGTGTAGGAAGGGCTTAAAAAGAAAAAGCACTGATGAACTGAGCCCCAAACAATCGATTAACCGACGGGGGCCCTGAGTTCGTGATGACATGTAGGTGACTCAGTATCACTCTGTGTGACTCTCTGTCACTCTGTGTGACAAGCTGATGACATGTAGGTGACTCAGTATCACTCTGTGTGACTGTCTGTCACTCTGTGTGACAAGCTGATGACATGTAGGTGACTCAGTATCACTCTGTGTGACTCTCTGTCACTCTGTGTGACAAGCTGATGACATGTAGGTGACTCAGTATCACTGCGTGTGACTCTCTGTCACTCTGTGTGACAAGCTGATGACATGCAGGTGACTCAGTATCACTGCGTGTGACTCTCTGTCACTCTGTGTGACAAGCTGATGACATGTAGGTGACTCAGTATCACTCTGTGTGACTCTCTGTCACTCTGTGTGATAAGCTGATGACATGTAGGTGACCCAGGTGTCCAGCTATACTTGAATTGGGGCCGTTGTAAGGTACACGGCAGGGTACTTCCATTGACCAAATTGGCCAGCGCTTTAGCGCACTTGAAAAGCAAAAAACTGCGCTTTGTGGTGCAATAAACTGCGCGGAAAAAGGCAGCGCGTCAGCGTGCAAAAGCGCGCGCTTGGAAGTACCCTGGTACACGGGATTTACAGCTTAGTGAGACCTAGAATAGTTGATCAAAGTTGACTGCAATTTGTGGCCCGCTAATTCAATTGATTGCAGGTGACCCAGTAGCTGTTGCTCCGTTGCGAACACTCTCCGCCATTTTTTGCAAGCGACTGCATAGAACTTGTAAAGTTTAGATATAATCATATTAAAAAGAAAGTGACAGGGTATGCAGCCAACGCAAGGATCCAAGTTGCCGATTCCAATGCGCTTTATGTCGCTTCGTTTCGCTTTCCTGTCCGCATTTCATTCGTTTCGCTTTCCTGTCCGCATTTCATTCGTTTCGCTTTCCTGTCCGCATTTCATTCGTTTCGCTTTCCTGAGGCCCTCTGGACCCGAAGCTAACGCTATCGCGAAAGCAAAGGCTATCGCTAACGAGCCACAGTGAACCTCCGTTTAGACCCGAAGTATTGCAACACTAAAATTCAAAATTGTGTCCAAAATGCCCCCTAAAGGTCCCCCCAAAGTGGAAAAATCGGAAGGTCAGAAACAATTGCTGGCAAAAGCCAGGCAAAACTGGACTTTGTTTTGAAAATAAAAAAGTGCGGTTTTTTTAAATGCCCCCAAAAGTGCACCGGAAAGGTAAAAACATAAGTCAGGTATAGCCAGCACAAGCACAGAGTCTCATACACTCTCGCGGTGTCAAGTAGACTTTAACATGTAATGTAATGTATTTGAGGAAGGCCATTGTGACATCACCTGATTCCAACTCCAATTCCTCCCCGTTCGATACCCATGGAAACCAGGGACACAAGGAGCATATTAAGCAGGTTACTGCCGAAGACGGCGAACAGGCAAATTGCTGGCTGGGGCCATGCGATCAAGTACGAGTACTCCTGAAGTCCGTGACTCCCCTCGTTTTTAGTTATTGCCAGCTACTTTGTGTTGGAGCTTCCAAACCGGGGTGAAAATCCCCCGTAGTACGTTGCACTGGCATGATGTGGCCACGGTGCCTGCAACTGCATGCATCGGCGGTGATTCATTTTAATAAGGTGGTCGTACGGTGACTATAGCTAGCTCCGGCTTACGCAGTGGTGTCCTTAACTTCTCGTCCTGAGAGTGGCACATTACTCGGATGTAACAATTTCAATTTCGATACTCCTTAAGTGATCATAGCTTGACGGGGCCAAGGGGGGCTTGACAAGTGAACTGCAGACTGTTATTTTATTTTCATATGCAGTTCTGTAACTCTCATGAATTTTGAACACATACATTTTGAAAAGAAGAACAAAGTGTTTAAAATTTGTTGGGACAACACGAGGGGAGGGGGGGACAAAAATATGTTAGCCATCATCACAAAAGACTAAAAGAGTGTGAGGACACCCCTCTGCAGACCCCCCGGCTTCGGAGTCCAATACACAGCCAGTATATCACCCACCACTTTCGATGGTAGCTTGTCCAGTTGACTAGTTGAGGTAGGAGACCACGCCCCACTATCAGCTTGGATAACACTCCGGAGAGTGGACAAAGAAGCTTGCGTGAGCAGACGCGCCAATCTATATGTGCGGAGACGAGAATAACATTACAAGCACTGGAGACCCATCAAGGGGCACCAGTGGTGAAAGGAGGCGGCAGCCAGGAACCTAACAGGGTACAGGCTAGACCGGTGACGCAGGTGACAGGAAGCTGTCACTGAGTCACTCAGGGAGGACACAGTCTACGGGAAGCTGTCACTACGGGAAGCTGGCACAGGACTGGGAGAGCCGATAGTTCTAAGGAAGTACAGAAGTAGTCACCAAGTCATAAAACGCGTGAGAGCACCGCAATTCATGCTGACACTCCACCTATGACACAGGTGACATACAAGACTACTTCTCCACCTATGGCACTGGTGACATAGAACTATATGTAACAGAGTAAAAAAAAAATCAAAGAACTTCGAAAAATCGAGAGAACTTCAAATGGAACCCAAAGGGTGACAGGAAGGAATGAAACAAGGCAAAAACCAAAAATTTGCCTAGGTAGAAAAAGATGAAAACCCGAATATCAAAGATGGGTAACAACGGTATAGAAAACCCGATCCGGGAATAGGAACCTAATGCCAAACAATGATAACCAAAGAAACCGATGTAACCAGAAAAAAAATGACCCTAAGAAGAAGCGGTCATTCCAAGCATTCGGACAAACCTCCAGAACACAGCAGGATCAAGGGGCTTGGTGAAGGGGTCAGCACAGTTGTCCTTAGTGTTAACATAGGCAACATCCAGTTGACCATCCTCCACCAGCTCCTTGATGTAGTGATGAATAACATCAATGTGCTTGCTGCGAGGGAGGAGCTGCCAGTCATTGGCCCAACTCAGAGACCCTAAGTTGTCACCCTGAATGGTAACCAAATCACAAGGTAGACCCAGATCCACCCTCAACTTCTTCAACCATTGCACCTCCCTGGCAGCCTGAGATAGGGCCTGATACTCAGCCTCACTAGAGCTAATGGCAACAGTAGGCTGCCTCTTGCTCATCCAGTTCACTATGCACCCCCCAGCCAGCACAGCAAAGCCAGTCTGAGACCTCCTGTCAGACCCATCATCAGCAAAGGATGAGTCACTAAAGACAGTAAAAGAGAACTCAGGGCTGTGGGTGTAAGTGAGGCCCAGGTGGGAATGTGACCTCAAATACAAGAGCAAACGCTTGGCTGCCCCCCAGAGGGGAGCAGTAGGGTGAGCAGAGAACCTGGACAGGTAGCTCACAGCAAAAGAAATATCAGGCCTGGTGCAAGTAGCCAGGTATAGCAAAGCACCCACAAGAGAGAGGTACTGGCTATTGGAGGTCAGGGGGTCCCCTGGAGGGTCAGTGACGGTGCACTTGGCCATGGGGGCACCAAATTTGGGCTTGGTAGCAGTAGTAAGACCAAACTGCTCCACCAGATCAACAATGTAGGAGTGCTGGGAGAGGTTGACTTGAACACACCTGCCGTCAGAGTCAAGTGTAACAGCCATGTCCAATGAGAGGAACTGAACTGGGACACCCATCTCCTTGAACTCCCAGCCAGCCTTCTCCATAGCCTTGATCAGCAAAGCATACCTATCCAGCTCACTAAAAGCACAGATAAAATCATCAACATAGGTCAGGACATAGCTCCACCCACCAATAGAATCCCTCCTAAAATACAGAGCAGGTTCTGCCTTGCACATAGTAAACCCATGTGCAACCAAAACCCGCTTGACATCCATACTCCAAGCCCTGGGTGCCTGTTTCAAACCATAAAGGGACTTGATCAGTTTGCACACAAGGGGAACACCGTTAGGACCAAGTACCTTAAAGCCCTCAGGCTGGTGGCAGTACAGGTCCAGACCAGGTTCTAGCTTAGCATTCAGAAATGCAGTCTTGATGTCCAGCTGCCGAACAAACATCTTCCTATGAGTGATGGCAGCAAGGAGTACCCTCAGACCTGCTTTAGAAGAAACAGGGGCATATACATCATGAAAGTCCAGCCCAGGACGCTGCAGAAAACCACGGACCACAAAACGTGCCTTGAAGCGCACAGAACCATCAACCCCAACCTTCTTCACAAATAACCACCTGCCAGACAGGATCCGCTGCTTAGGAGGCTGTGGAGTGAGTGCCTAAGTACCATGGGCATGGAGGGACGCCATCTCATCCTTCATAGCAAGCAGCCACTGATCCCTGTCAGGGTTGGAGGGAAGCATGGCAGCCTTATAGGTTAGTTCAGTGGAGGTGGAAATGTATGCTCCCACGTACAAGCAGTTTACTTGTACATGAGCAGCGGGGATATCAGCAATATCAGCAGTAACCGGTAGTATAGCCCCCAGTGCAGAACTACTGCCTGGTTGAACAAGGCCGGCCTTATTTGCCTCTATATCAACGAAGCCTGGGTCGACCGGAACACCCCAGCCATACGCAGTATCGGAACCCGACCAGTGTTCAAGATCATCACTTGCGCTATCGGCAACGGCTACATCATTACATGGGCTTGACCCGAATAATCCACCAGGGATGGCAGGAGGCGAAGGGATTAACAACACCCGCGAGCCATCCGAGGTGGTCGGAGATTGGCGACTATTAGGCAATGGACCTGATCCAGGTACCACTATGATCGAAGGCTGTCGTAATCCTAAAGCTTCACCGACGGAACGTGGCGCAGAGGAGGGCCTGGCGACCCCCTGAGATTCGGGTAAAATCGTATCTGAAAGAACGTCGGAATCCCGCCCGCCTAATACCTTCACACGCAATGCAGCACCATCAGCCCCTGACCTGGGACGCAAGGTCATCCCATGACCAGGGCAGCGGTCGACAAGACGACAATTGGGGTTGGCAAAGGGTCTAAGGCATTAACCGCAGACTCAGGCATGTGTCCGTTGATAGCGGCAGGGATGCGAGAAACATACGGAGACCCATCATAAGGGGATAGCCCAGGAATACAGTTATGATCAAACTGCTCATAGAAGAGTACATCACGACTCTCTACTACCTGGCGCAACTTAGGAACCCAAACAAAATAACCCTTACTCACCAGAGAATACCCAACCAGTCTACCAGATAACGCCCTTTCGTCCAGCTTGTTGCGTTTCTTCCCATTGACTAACGTGACGTAGCAAGGGCAACCAAACACACGCAACAACGACACATCAGGCACAACCCCAAAGAAAAGCTCGTGTGGAGTCTTATCTCCCTGATTGGGCAGACGATTACGAAGGTAACAAGCAGCTAGGAAGGCATAGGGCCAGAAAGACTTAGCTAGTTTAGACTCCAGGTGGATGCTCCTAGCTATAGACTGTAAGACCCCATTGTACCTCTCCACAGTTGCATTCTGCTGTGCAGTGTATGCCAACGATAACTCATGCACTGCCCCAACCGATATCAGCCAATCCTCAAACGACTTTACTATAAACTCCTTAGCCCTGTCAGATCTCAGACACTTAAAGGCAAACCCATGCAGCTGATTCATCCATCTGAGGATGATAGTTTGGACTGCTAAGGGAGCTTCATCCCTGGTCCTCAAGCACAATACCTCAGCATAGCCAGAGTATTGGTCTGTGAGGCACAGAATATAAAACTCCCCACGCAGACCCCTAATATGAACTGGTCCCATGATATCCAAGTGAAGGCGTTGGAGAGGTGCACGGATCTTAGTTTTGCTTTCTTTAGGAAAAAGGGAGACGTTTGCCCTTAGCCTTCTGACAAGCATCACAAGGGATCTTAGCCAGTTTCTGCACCTGCTTGAGTGAGAGGGGTAAGTTCTTAACCATACCCTTTTTGACAAGTCTGCGCATGGCATCAAAGCCGGGGTGACCCAGCCGCCTATGCCACAGCCATTCAGGAGTGGTAGGGATAACAACTCCACCGTCCTCATCAACATCAAGTGCAAAAGCTGGGTAATCGTCAGCACCAAACAAACAGCCACTGGTGGTGTAATAAGGCCTACATGCAAACTTGTAAACACCATCACTGGAGGCAGGAAAGGACCAGAGAACAGAAGAACCCTGAGTGGCAGTGCAACTAAGACTATCACAAGAAACCTTGCAGTGGAGAGAATGAGCCACAGCATTTACTGACAGGAGGTTCACCGGACAGTGAAGTATGTAGAGAACATCAGTTAGAGTGACTGATGTTGGTAACCAATCACTACATAACTCAATGGATCCCATACCTTCTGCCCGTTGAACCACTCCATCACCAAATCGAACAGATGGCTGATTCGGAGAAACATTAAACACAGTGAACAAAGACCTATCACCTGTGATGGACATTCCAGCTCCAGAATCCACATGCCAGACACCCTCAGACAGGCTCGGGCTACACACATTAGAGAACTTCGAGGTGCAGGAGAATAGGACAGAGCTTACTTCCTACTTCTGCATAGCAAACCCATCAATCTGAGCCTGCAAGGAGGACATTTGCCTTGGAGTAAGCGTACCAGGAAGGGCCAGGTTAACAGGCATCGGTCCAGGACGCGATGCACCATCCCCGACTCTTTTCAGGTGCGGGTACTTCGTCCAGCAGCGTTCCTCCGAGTGACCATCATTATGGGGGCACGGTCCCCAAGTGCATTCCAGGCGCCTCTTGTTATACCCAGAACCACCACCAGTTTTCTGCCGCCGCGGAAGTGCAGCATTGGCAGGAAACTGGGGAGTGTTCCGGGACCAACCAGGGTGCCTGGAATCAGACTGAGGGAGAGCTATGTTCAGAATGTCTAGCTGCCTATATTCCTCTAGACAGGACCAGTACTCAACAGGTTGCTGGTTGTACAGCATGATACCATACTTAATCCGCAGCGATTCGAAACGGGGCAGACTCGCACCTTGAACTATGATGCCCATGGCGTGACGCTGAGTCTGCGGAGACCCAGCACTGCGGAGGTCAGTGCACATACCGCGAACCCGACGAAAGAAAACGTCAACCTGCTCATGAGTGCCCATGACCGAAGCAAGATACTCTTTCAGCAAGAGAGGGACACGAGAGGCAAGGGCATCAGACTGCTGCCTCCGGATATGCAAAAAGATATCCCGAGGGGAAGCAAAGTCTTGGTATACCTTGACTAAGGCATCCGTCATGTTGGCAAGCATCATGGTTAAGATCATGAACTCTTGACGGGGCAGGGGCAGCGCACTGAAACCCAACAGTGCAGGATCGACACTAGACTCACCATGAGAGGCCGAAGTTCCAGCAGCAGGAGTAGCAGTCCTAGGAGCTAAAGACTCACGAATCTCCAGAAAATACTCAGCAGCAAGACCAGCGTCATAAGCGCGCTGGTCAATTAAGTTCCTGATGAGAGACAGGGACCGCGCAACACCCAAAATGAGCTCGAAATCAGGACGAACAGGACAGAAAGGGAGGGGCACCTTCACGTACTGGTAACCCCGCAGGTCATTATTCCTACGCCCAATGCCACCAAAGGTCACACCATTAGCAGGAGGGTAGTTGATCCCTGGCATAACCGGTCCCAGAAAAGCCCTACACTCTAGACCTAGCTCAGAGTATGCCATCACACGCTTAGGTCGACCCTTGCTATCAACATTAGCCTGAGTGGCTTTCATATCCATCCTACCATACAGAGTGCGGTCCAAGGAGTCCCCAGCATGTTGAGCTTGGCGGATAAGACGGCAGTCCCGCAGGGATAGACGCAGAGGAGGTCCGCCAGTGAGCAGATGCTCCCAAGAGTCGCATGACAGCGAAGGCAGCTCCGGAGGTGGAGGACCAGGAGCAGGTGGCAGCTCCACTAAAGGTGGCGGAGGGGGGTCCTGCGAAGTGCCAGCAAGAGATGTGCGGACAACTGTAGCAGCAGCCTCCCGAGCACGGGTATGGTAGCCCATGAGAGCTCGCTCAGAAGGGTTGCGGCCAAGATTCTGCTGAGGAGCCAAGGGACCAAGGGACGAAGAACTCTTCAGCAAAGACGGCTTGGCCACATCCGGTAGGTCCAGTGGAGGAGGCGCAAACAAAGGCGCAGACTCAAGCTCAGGCTTGAACTCAGGGAAAGGATCAGACGAAGGTACCGACTGATGCTCATACACTGGAGAGACGGTGGAATTGTTGAACATACGAGTAGCAGTGGAAGGAGTACCTCATAACCATCTTCACGACGATGACGAGCAAGGTCTGCATAGTCGTAGTCAAAACGGGCATCAGGTGGCGGAGGCGCCCTTGCATACTGGATAATCTGAGTGGAGACACAGCAGAGACGCATCAAAACGTCCTCAACCTCGGGAGAGAGGCGTCGGACAGTAGCAGAAGGAGCCGCAAAGTTGGAGGATTGATTGGGGGGGGTTACTTCCACGATGGCGGAAGGACTCTCATGACCGCTAGCAGAGGCCGCTGGCGCACAAACATCTAGCCAATCATCAAGAGGGGCCGGGTCCTCCGTTGGAAGGACTCGGTCGCAGCCATTGCTGATAATGATACTGCGCATCCCGCGCGTCCAAGAAAGACCATTCTTGTCATGGAGTTTCTCAAAATTAGCGGGAGGCCCTCGCGGAAGTTGCATCGAAAAGCAGTGGTAGTAAATGAAGGACCGTATAACCTATCAGCTTGGATAACACTCCGGAGAGTGGACAAAGAAGCTTGCGTGAGCAGACGCGCCAATCTATATATGCGGAGACGAGAATAACATTACAAGCACTGGAGACCCATCAAGGGGCATGGCACCAGTGGTGAAAGGAGGCGGCAGCCAGGAACCTAACAGGGTACAGGCTAGACCGGTGACGCAGGTGACAGGAAGCTGTCACTGAGTCACTTAGGGAGGACACAGTCTAAGGGAAGCTGTCACTACGGGAAGCTGGCACAGGACTGGGAGAGCCGATAGTTCTAAGGAAGTACAGAAGTAGTCACCAAGTCATAAAACGCGTGAGAGCACCGCAATTCATGCTGACACCCACCAGGCGTTATCATCACCCACCACTCAGTGTTATGGTGTCCACTTCGGCTTTTTTCATTTTCAGGGTTTATAAACCATTGGGGATGTTTGAAACATGTAAAATCATCATCATCATCATCACCATCAATGTTACATTGTTTGGTGAGGCTTGGGGGTCAGGGTCCCTTACCCAACCCTCAGAACTCTTCAATAATCATGTCTTCAATTGGATAGTCAATCACTTGGCCTTCATGTATTCAATTAGGTCTTCAATTGTATATAAATTAAATCACTAGGTCTTCATTTCTTCAATCATGCCTTCAATAATCAGGTCTTAAATTTGATATTTAATCACTAGGTCTTCATTTCTTCAATTACCAGGTCTTCAATTTGGTATTCAATCACTAGGTCAGACTAGGTCTTCATTTCTTCAATCATGCCTTCAATAATCAGGTCTTAAATTGGATATTTAATCACTAGGTCTTCAATCGGGTATTCAATCAAAAGGTCATCAATCAGGTGTTCAATAATCACTAACGTGTGTATGATAGTACTGTATGATAAACAATGCAAGCAAGCAAGCGACGGAGACAATTGGCAGAGAGTATTGGCAACGGAATCGAGCGGACCGAAGCCAGTTAGTTAGGACACCGTTAGCTGACGTGTCATGCTTCGTCTTGGGGGGGAGGGCGGGTCGGATTCGCAACAGGGTGAATCTGGGGGCTCCCGCCCCCCAGAAGGGGGGGGGGGCTCCACCAAATATGCCACGCAAGCGTACTGGAATAAGCACATGCTGGAGGAGATCCAGGTAGACCGGCGACCAGGTGAAGTATCGACATCAAACCCGTGTACTTAGTTTCAGTTTTTCCGCCTCCTTACTTTTATCGGAGAGCTCCTCACAGACCCTGGAGATGGAGAAGCAGAGGAATGGGTTTCCAGCACAATTTATGTTTTCAGCTACGAGGCAGCAGCTTTTCAGCTACAAAGTACAGCTTCTAGGCAGCTCCCTGAGCCAGACACTGGGCCAATCCCCAAGATGTTAACAGTACAGGAAAGCTGGTTGTGTCAGCTTCAAGGTGCACTAGGCTGCATCAGGTTTGGCTTACTAGCTAGTCAGGGGATCTTCCTAGAAGCTTCTACTTGTAGCTGAAGAGACAAGTTATATGCAGCGTTGCAAGCGACACTAAAAAATGGCGGAGAGTGTTCGCAACGGTTCCCCCTACGGTTGCTCTTAGCGTTGCAGGTCGTTGTCAACCGTGATGGTAGCTTGTCCAGTATGGGTAGAAGACCGCTCCCTAACCGCGTACGACGGGTTCCCTTAACACCACGCCCCACCAGGCGTTATCATTACCTGCCATATCCAGAGACTGGCGCAGCTGCTATACAGATAGAGCATCATGTGAGAGCATCATGTGAGGGCACATAGAGCAGCAGCTGCGATACATATAGAGCATCAACAGTACTGCCCCCTTATTTCAGCTGTCTCCACCCCCACCCCCACCCTCACAAGCACCCTCACCCCCACCCTCACAAGCACCCCCACCCTCACCCCCTTCATCACCCTCAGCACACATAGAGCACCAACAGCAGTGCCCCCTACCTTGAGAAATCCTTGTCCTGTTTATTGCGCTCCTTGCGCAATCAGTCAATTGACCAACGTAGCAAGTTTCTTACGCACCACATCCAGAGACTAGTACAGCTGATGCACCTCCATGCATGCATACGTACTTACACAACCGCCCACCCATCTACACATTGATATATCCATACACAAATCCATTTATCCATCCATATTATGTAATGCATACACAGAGCACCAACAGTGCCCCCTACCTTGATAAATCCGCACCACATCCAGAGACTAGTGCAGCTGCTGCACCCCCATGCATGCATACGTACTTACACACACGCCCACCCATCTACACATTGATCTATCCCTACACAAATCCATGTATCCATCCATATTATGTAATGCATAAATAGAGCACCAACATTACCCCCTACCTTAATAAATCCGCACCACATCCAGAGACTAGTACAACTGCTTCACCTCCAGGCATGCGCACACACACAACCATCCACCCACACACCCACAGATAAATCCATACATACATCCATCTATCCATCCATTGGTATACCTGTAAACGCATCCATCTATCGACCTATTTTATACAAGAAATAAAGAGCACCAACAGTGTCCTCTACTTCCTCACCTTGAGAAATCCTTGTCCTGTTTATCACGCATCTAATCATGCTTGCTGTTTACCATGCTTGCAATGCTTGTAGTGCTTGTATTGCTTGCTGTTTACATTGCTTGCAATGCTTGTAGTGCTTGTATTGCTTGCTGTTTACAATGCTTGCAATGCTTGTAGTGCTTGTATTGCTTGCTGTTTACAATGCTTGTAGTGCTTGTATTGCTTGCTGTTTACAATGCTTGCAATGCTTGTATTGCTTGCTGTTCACAATGCTTGCAATGCTTGTAGTGCTTGTGTTGCTTGCTGTTTACAATGCTTGCAATGCTTGCAATGCTTGTATTGCTTGCTGTTTACAATGCTTGCAATGCTTGTAGTGCTTGTATTGCTTGCTGTTTACAATGCTTGCAATGCTTGTAGTGCTTGTACTGCTTGCTGTTTACAATGCTTGCAATGCTTGTATTGCTTGCTGTTTACAATGCTTGCAATGCTTGTAGTGCTTGTATTGCTTGCTGTTAACAATGCTTGCAAAGCTTGTAGTGCTTGTATTGCTTGCTGTTTACAATGCTTGCAATGCTTGTAGTGCTTGTATTGCTTGCTGTTTACAATGCTTGCAATGCTTGTAGTGCTTGTATTGCTTGCTGTTTACAATGCTTGCAAAGCTTGTAGTGCTTGTATTGCTTGCTGTTTACAATGCTTGCAATGCTTGCAATGCTTGTAGTGCTTGTATTGCTTGCTGTTTACAATGCTTGCAAAGCTTGTAGTGCTTGTATTGCTTGCTGTTTACAATGCTTGCAATGCTTGTAGTGCTTGTATTGCTTGCTGTTTACAATGCTTGCAATGCTTGTATTGCTTGCTGTTTACAATGCTTGCAATGCTTGTAGTGCTTGTATTGCTTGCTGTTTACAATGCTTGCAATGCTTGTAGTGCTTGTATTGCTTGCTGTTTACAATGCTTGCAATGCTCGTAGTGCTTGTATTGCTTGCTGTTTACAATGCTTGCAGTACTTGCATTGCTTGCTGTTTACAATGCTTGCAATGCTTGTAGTGCTTGTGTTGCTTGCTGTTTACAATGCTTGCAATGCTTGCAATGCTTGTATTGCTTGCTGTTTACAATGCTTGCAATGCTCGTAGTGCTTGTGTTGCTTGCTGTTTACAATGCTTGCAATGCTTGTAGTGCTTGTACTGCTTGCTGTTTATAATTCTGGCAATGCTTGTATTGCTTGCTGTTTACAATGCTTGCAATGCTTGTAGTTCTTGTATTGCTTGCTGTTTACAATGCTTGCAATGCTTGTAGTGCTTGTATTGCTTGCTGTTTACAATGCTTGCAATGCTTGTAGTGCTTGTATTGCTTGCTGTTAACAATGCTTGCAATGCTTGTAGTGCTTGTATTGCTTGCTGTTAACAATGCTTGCAATGCTTGTAGTGCTTGTATTGCTTGCTGTTTACAATGCTTGCAATGCTTGTAGTGCTTGTATTGCTTGCTGTTTACAATGCTTGCAATGCTCGTAGTGCTTGTATTGCTTGCTGTTTACAATGCTTGTAGTGCTTGTATTGCTTGCTGTTTACAATGCTTGTAGTGCTTGTATTGCTTGCTGTTTACAATGCTTGCAATGCTTGTAGTGCTTGTGTTGCTTGCTGTTTACAATGCTTGCAATGCTTGCAATGCTTGTATTGCTTGCTGTTTACAATTCTTCCAATGCTTGTAGTGCTTGTATTGCTTGCTGTTTACAAAGCTTGCAAAGCTTGTAGTGCTTGTATTGCTTGCTGTTTACAATGCTTGCAATGCTTGTAGTGCTTGTATTGCTTGCTGTTTACAATGCTTGCAATGCTTGTATTGCTTGCTGTTTACAATGCTTGCAATGCTTGTATTGCTTGCTGTTTACAATGCTTGCAATGCTTGTAGTGCTTGTATTGCTTGCTGCTTACAATGCTTGCAATGCTTGCAATGCTTGTATTGCTTGCTGTTTACAATGCTTGCAATGCTTGTAGTGCTTGTATTGCTTGCTGTTTACAATGCTTGCAATGCTTGTAGTGCTTGTATTGCTTGCTGTTTACAATGCTTGCAATGCTTGTATTGCTTGCTGTTTACAATGCTTGCAATGCTTGTAGTGCTTGTATTGCTTGCTGTTTACAATGCTTGCAATGCTTGTAGTGCTTGTATTGCTTGCTGTTTACAATGCTTGCATTACTTGTAGTGCTTGTATTGCTTGCTGTTTACAATGCTTGCATGCTTGTATGCTTGCTACAATGCTTATGCTTGTAGTGCTTGTATTGCTTGCTGTTTACAATGCTTGCAATGCTTGTAGTGCTTGTATTGCTTGCTGTTTACAATGCTTGCAATGCTTGTAGTGCTTGTATTGCTTGCTGTTTACAATGCTTGCAATGCTTGTATTGCTTGCTGTTTACAATGCTTGCAATGCTTGTAGTGCTTGTATTGCTTGCTGTTTACAATGCTTGCAATGCTTGTAGTGCTTGTATTGCTTGCTGTTTACAATGCTTGCAATGCTTGTAGTGCTTGTATTGCTTGCTGTTTACAATGCTTGCAATGCTTGTAGTGCTTGTATTGCTTGCTGTTTACAATGCTTGCAATGCTTGTAGTGCTTGTATTGCTTGCTGTTTACAATGCTTGCAATGCTTGTAGTGCTTGTATTGCTTGCTGTTTACAATGCTTGTAGTGCTTGTATTGCTTGCTGTTTACAATGCTTGTAGTGCTTGTATTGCTTGCTGTTTACAATGCTTGCAATGCTTGTAGTGCTTGTATTGCTTGCTGTTTACAATGCTTGCAATGCTGCTTGTATTGCTTGCTGTTTACAATGCTTGCAATGCTTGTAGTGCTTGTATTGCTTGCTGTTTACAATGCTTGCAATGCTTGTAGTGCTTGTATTGCTTGCTGTTTACAATGCTTGCAATGCTTGTAGTGCTTGTATTGCTTGCTGTTTACAATGCTTGCAAATGCTTGTATTGCTTGCTGTTTACAATGCTTGCAAGTGCTTGTATTGCTTGCTGTTTACAATGCTTGCATGCTTGTAGTGCTTGTATTGCTTGCTGTTTACAATGCTTGCAATGCTTGTAGTGCTTGTATTGCTTGCTGTTTACAATGCTTGCAATGCTTGTATTGCTTGCTGTTTACAATGCTTGCAATGCTTGTAGTGCTTGTATTGCTTGCTGTTTACAATGCTTGCAATGCTTGTAGTGCTTGTATTGCTTGCTGTTTACAATGCTTGCAATGCTTGTATTGCTTGCTGTTTACAATGCTTGCAATGCTTGTAGTGCTTGTATTGCTTGCTGTTTACAATGCTTGCAAATGCTTGTAGTGCTTGTATTGCTTGCTGTTTACAATGCTTGCAATGCTTGTAGTGCTTGTATTGCTTGCTGTTTACAATGCTTGCAATGCTTGTATTGCTTGCTGTTTACAATGCTTGCAATGCTTGTAGTGCTTGTATTGCTTGCTGTTTACAATGCTTGCAATGCTTGTAGTGCTTGTATTGCTTGCTGTTTACAATGCTTGCAATGCTTGTAGTGCTTGTATTGCTTGCTGTTTACAATGCTTGCAAGTGCTTGTATTGCTTGCTGTTTACAATGCTTGCTTAGTGCTTGTATTGCTTGCTGTTTACAATGCTTGCAATGCTTGTAGTGCTTGTATTGCTTGCTGTTTACAATGCTTGCAATGCTTGTAGTGCTTGTATTGCTTGCTGTTTACAATGCTTGCAATGCTTGTAGTGCTTGTATTGCTTGCTGTTTACAATGCTTGCAATGCTTGTAGTGCTTGTATTGCTTGCTGTTTACAATGCTTGCAATGCTTGTAGTGCTTGTATTGCTTGCTGTTTACAATGCTTGCAATGCTTGTATTGCTTGCTGTTTACAATGCTTGCAATGCTTGTAGTGCTTGTATTGCTTGCTGTTTACAATGCTTGCAATGCTTGTAGTGCTTGTATTGCTTGCTGTTTACAATGCTTGCAATGCTTGTAGTGCTTGTATTGCTTGCTGTTTACAATGCTTGCAATGCTTGTAGTGCTTGTATTGCTTGCTGTTTACAATGCTTGCAATGCTTGTAGTGCTTGTATTGCTTGCTGTTTACAATGCTTGCAATGCTTGTAGTGCTTGTATTGCTTGCTGTTTACAATGCTTGCAATGCTTGTAGTGCTTGTATTGCTTGCTGTTTACAATGCTTGCAATGCTTGTAGTGCTTGTATTGCTTGCTGTTTACAATGCTTGCAATGCTTGTAGTGCTTGTATTGCTTGCTGTTTACAATGCTTGCAATGCTTGTAGTGCTTGTATTGCTTGCTGTTTACAATGCTTGCAATGCTTGTATGCTTGTATTGCTTGCTGTTTACAATGCTTGCAATGCTTGTAGTGCTTGTATTGCTTGCTGTTTACAATGCTTGCAATGCTTGTAGTGCTTGTATTGCTTGCTGTTTACAATGCTTGCAATGCTTGTAGTGCTTGTATTGCTTGCTGTTTACAATGCTTGCAATGCTTGTAGTGCTTGTATTGCTTGCTGTTTACAATGCTTGCAATGCTTGTAGTGCTTGTATTGCTTGCTGTTTACAATGCTTGCAATGCTTGTAGTGCTTGTATTGCTTGCTGTTTACAATGCTTGCAATGCTTGTAGTGCTTGTATTGCTTGCTGTTTACAATGCTTGCAATGCTTGTAGTGCTTGTATTGCTTGCTGTTTACAATGCTTGCAATGCTTGTATTGCTTGCTGTTTACAATGCTTGCAATGCTTGTAGTGCTTGTATTGCTTGCTGTTTACAATGCTTGCAATGCTTGTAGTGCTTGTATTGCTTGCTGTTTACAATGCTTGCAATGCTTGTAGTGCTTGTATTGCTTGCTGTTTACAATGCTTGCAATGCTTGTAGTGCTTGTATTGCTTGCTGTTTACAATGCTTGCAATGCTTGTATTGCTTGCTGTTACAATGCTTGCAATGCTTGTAGTGCTTGTATTGCTTGCTGTTTACAATGCTTGCAATGCTTGTAGTGCTTGTATTGCTTGCTGTTTACAATGCTTGCAATGCTTGTATTGCTTGCTGTTTACAATGCTTGCAATGCTTGTATTGCTTGCTGTTTACAATGCTTGCAATGCTTGTAGTGCTTGTATTGCTTGCTGTTTACAATGCTTGCAATGCTTGTATTGCTTGCTGTTTACAATGCTTGCAATGCTTGTAGTGCTTGTATTGCTTGCTGTTTACAATGCTTGCAATGCTTGTAGTGCTTGTATTGCTTGCTGTTTACAATGCTTGCAATGCTTGTAGTGCTTGTATTGCTTGCTGTTTACAATGCTTGCAATGCTTGTAGTGCTTGTATTGCTTGCTGTTTACAATGCTTGCAATGCTTGTAGTGCTTGTATTGCTTGCTGTTTACAATGCTTGCAATGCTTGTAGTGCTTGTATTGCTTGCTGTTTACAATGCTTGCAATGCTTGTAGTGCTTGTATTGCTTGCTGTTTACAATGCTTGCAATGCTTGTAGTGCTTGTATTGCTTGCTGTTTACAATGCTTGCAATGCTTGTATGCTTGTATTGCTTGCTGTTTACAATGCTTGCAATGCTTGTACTGCTTGCTGTTTACAATGCTTGCAATGCTTGTAGTGCTTGTATTGCTTGCTGTTTACAATGCTTGCAATGCTTGTAGTGCTTGTATTGCTTGCTGTTTACAATGCTTGCAATGCTTGTAGTGCTTGTATTGCTTGCTGTTTACAATGCTTGCAATGCTTGTAGTGCTTGTATTGCTTGCTGTTTACAATGCTTGCAATGCTTGTAGTGCTTGTACTGCTTGCTGTTTACAATGCTTGCAATGCTTGTAGTGCTTGTATTGCTTGCTGTTTACAATGCTTGCAATGCTTGTAGTGCTTGTATGCTTGCTGTTTACAATGCTTGCAATGCTTGTATTGCTTGCTGTTTACAATGCTTGCAATGCTTGTAGTGCTTGTATTGCTTGCTGTTTACAATGCTTGCAATGCTTGTACTGCTTGCTGTTTACAATGCTTGCAATGCTTGTAGTGCTTGTATTGCTTGCTGTTTACAATGCTTGCAATGCTTGTAGTGCTTGTATTGCTTGCTGTTTACAATGCTTGCAATGCTTGTACTGCTTGCTGTTTACAATGCTTGCAATGCTTGTATGCTTGTATTGCTTGCTGTTTACAATGCTTGCAATGCTTGTATTGCTTGCTGTTTACAATGCTTGCAATGCTTGTGCTTGTATTGCTTGCTGTTTACAATGCTTGCAATGCTTGTAGTGCTTGTATTGCTTGCTGTTTACAATGCTTGCAATGCTTGTATTGCTTGCTGTTTACAATGCTTGCATGCTTGTATGCTTGTATTGCTTGCTGTTTACAATGCTTGCAATGCTTGCAATGCTTGTAGTGCTTGTATTGCTTGCTGTTTACAATGCTTGCAATGCTTGTAGTGCTTGTATTGCTTGCTGTTTACAATGCTTGCAATGCTTGTAGTGCTTGTACTGCTTGCTGTTTACAATGCTTGCAATGCTTGTACTGCTTGCTGTTTACAATGCTTGCAATGCTTGTAGTGCTTGTATTGCTTGCTGTTTACAATGCTTGCAATGCTTGCAGTGCTTGTATTGCTTGCTGTTTACAATGCTTGCAATGCTTGTATTGCTTGTATTGCTTGCTGTTTACACTGCTTGCAAAGATTGTAGTGCTTGTACTGCTTGCTGTTTACAATGCTTGCAATGCTTGTATTGCTTGCTGTTTACAATGCTTGCAATGCTTGTAGTGCTTGTATTGCTTGCTGTTAACAATGCTTGCAATGCTTGTAGTGCTTGTATTGCTTGCTGTTTACAATGCTTGCAATGCTTGCAATGCTTGTAGTGCTTGTATTGCTTGCTGTTTACAATGCTTGCAATGCTTGCAATGCTTGTAGTGCTTGTACTGCTTGCTGTTTACAATGCTTGCAATGCTTGTAGTGTTTGTATTGCTTGCTGTTTACAATGCTTGCAATGCTTGTAGTGCCTGTATTGCTTGCTGTTTACAATGCTTGCAATGCTTGTACTGCTTGCTGTTTACAATGCTTGCAATGCTTGTAGTGCTTGTATTGCTTGCTGTTTACAATGCTTGCAATGCTTGTACTGCTTGCTGTTTACAATGCTTGCAATGCTTGTAGTGCTTGCTGTTTACAGTGCTTGCAATGCTTGTAGTGCTTGTATTGCTTGCTGTTTACAATGCTTGCAATGCTTGTAGTGCTTGTATTGCTTGTTGTTTACAATGCTTGCAATGCTTGTAGGGCTTGTATTGCTTGCTGTTTACAATGCTTGCAATGCTTGTAGTGCTTGTATTGCTTGCTGTTTACAATGCTTGCAATGCTTGTATTGCTTGCTATTTACAATGCTTGCAATGCTTGTATTGCTTGCTGTTTACAATGCTTGCAATGCTTGTAGTGCTTGTATTGCTTGCTGTTTACAATGCTTGCAATTCTTGTAGTGCCCCCTACCTTGAGAAATCCTTGTCCTGGTTATTACGCTTCTTGAATAGTGTGGCTAGGTTCTTACGCGACACCTCCAGAGACTGGCGCAGATGTTGTACCTCCTGCTGCAGCACTCTCACATCAGAGGACAGCGGCAACCTGCTGGTAGAGGCAGCACTAGCTGGCTTCTTGATTAGATGTTGCACCTCCTGCTGCAGCACTCCCACATCAGAGGACAGCGGCAACCTGCTGGTGTAGGCAGCACTAGCTGGCTTCTCGGTCAGCTGTTGCACCTCCTGCTGCAGCACTCCCACACCAGGGGACAGCAGCAACCTGCTTGTGGAGACAGCAGTAGCTGGCTTCTCGGTAGTACCAGCAGTAGCTGGCTTCCTGGTAGTACCATCAGTAGCTGGCTTCTCGATAGTACCGGCAGTAGCAGTAGCTGGCTTCTTGGTAGTACCAGCAGTACCAGCAGCTCCTGTCGTCATAGTGCATGCGAGTGCATTGAAAGTGTGTGCAGTACCATTAGATGATTTGGGTGGCATTTTGTGTGTTGGTGATGGCTACAAGGTCCCCCTCGGCGTAGTCCGGTACCAGCAGTACAAGCAGTACCAGCAGCTCCTGTCCCCATAGTGCCTGCGAGTGCATTGAAAGCGTGTGCGGTACAATTAGATGGGATAGGTATCATTTTGTTCGTTGGTGATGGCTATAGCAACCTCCTTGGCGTAGTCCGGTACCAGCAGTACAAGCAGTACCAGCAGCTCCTGTCGCCATAGGGCCTGCGAGTGCATTCAAAGTTTGTGCGGTGCCATTCAATGTGAGTGCTGTACCATTCAATGTGTATGCGGTACCATTCAATGTGAGTGCGGTACCATTCAATGTGAGTGCGGTACCATTCAATGTGAGTGCGGTACCATTCAATGTGAGTGCGGTACCATTCAATGTGTATGCGGTACCATTCAATGTGAGTGCGGTACCATTCAATGTGAGTGCGGTACCATTCAATGTGTATGCGGTACCATTCAATGTGAGTGCGGTACCATTCAATGTGAGTGCGGTACCATTCAATGTGAGTGCGGTACCATGCATGGCAGCTACCAGCCAGCTTCATTTGCCAGCCACTGAGCCGATACCAAAGGTTTTGGGAGTATGCATGGCAGCTACCAGCCAGCTCCATTTGCCAGCCACTGAGCTAATACCACAGTTTTTGGGGGTATTCATGGCAGCTACCAGTCAGCTTCATTTGCCAGCCACTGAGCTAATACCACAGTTTTTGGGGGTATTTATGGCAGCTACCAGTCAGCTCCATTTGCCAGCCACTGAGCTAATACCAAAGGTTTTGGGGGTATTAATGGCAGCTACCAGTCAGCTCCATTTGCCATCCACTGAGCTAATACCAAAGGTTTTGGGGGTATTAACGGCAGCTACCAGTCAGCTCCATTTGCCATCCACTGAGCTAATACCACAGTTTTGGGGGGTATTAATGGCAGCTACCAGTCAGCTCCATTTGCCATCCACTGAGCTAATACCACAGTTTTGGGGGGTATCAATGGCAGCTACCAGTCAGCTCCATTTGCCAGCCACTGAGCCAATACCAAAGGTTTTGGGGGGTATGCATGGCAGCTACCAGTCAGCCCCATTTGCCAGCCACTGAGCCCAAACCAAAGTTTTTGGGGGTATCCATGGCAGCTACCAGTCAGCTCCATTTGCCAGCCACTGAGCCAATACCAATTATTTTGGGGGTACCCATGGCAGCTACCAGTCAGCTCCATTTGCCAGCCACTGAGATAATACCAAAGTTTTTGGGGGTATTAATGGCAGCTACCAGTCAGCTCCATTTGCCAGCCACTGAGCCAATACCAAAGTTTTTGGCTGCATTCTCATGCCCTTCATGTCAGCAGTCAGACACACTAGATCGCCCTAGGTCTGGCCCATGCTGGCCCAAAGTCTGGCCCAAGCTGTCATGTACACTAGCTAGCCCTAGGTCTGGCCCAAGGTCTGGCCCAAGCTGGCCCAAAGTCTGGCCCAAGCTGTCATGTACACTAGCTAGCCCTAGGTCTGGCCCAAGCTGGCCCAAGGTCTGGCCCAAGCTGGCCCAAAGTCTGGCCCAAGCTGTCATGTACACTAGCTAGCCCTAGGTCTGGCCAAAGCTGGCCCAAGGTCTGGCCTAAGCTGTCAGGCACAAGGACAGGGAAAGGGAGCTGCTCGAAGCTGCTATGCGTAGCCCCTCCCCCAAACAGTGCCTACAACCACCACCACCTGCAGCTCCTGCTGCCCTAGAGCCTGCGGGTCCATACTACATGGTTACCTTCAGTTTGTTAGATCATATCTGCCCAACCCTATGGGGAAGCAGAGAATGGAAAGGAAGGTGGAAAATAAGATAGAATAGAAGATGAAAAAGAAGACGGAACAACTGAGAAAAAGTATGGTGGTGTACAAGGCTTTGATGGTGTACATACCAACAAGTGCAGCGCACTACTTGGTTTCAAGAGAGTGATAGCTCACTCTTTCAGCATGTTGTGGCAGTTTGAGAGGGGAGCAGGGGGACGACTGGTGGACAAGGCATTGATGGTGCACATACCAACAAGTGCAGCGCACAACTTGGTTTCAAGAAATTCATATTTCAATCTTCCAGCAGGTTGTGGAAGTTTGAGAGGGGAGCAGGGGGACGACTGGTGGACAAGGCATTGATGGTGCACATACCAACAAGTGCAGCGCACTACTTGGTTTCAAGAGAATGATAGCTCACTCTTCCAGCAGGTTGTGGAAGTTTGAGAGGGGAGCAGGGGGACGACTGGTGGGCAAGGCATTGATGGTGCACATACCAACAAGTGCAGCGCACTACTTGGTTTCAAGAGAATGATAGCTCACTCTTCCAGCAGGTTGTGGAAGTTTGAGAGGGGAGCAGGGGGACGACTGGTGGGCAAGGCATAGATGGTACACATACCAACAAGTGCAGCGCACAACTTGGTCTCAAGAAAGTCATATCTCAATCTTCCAGCAGGTTGTGGCAGTTTGAGAAGGGGGTAGGTGGGATACTGGTGGCACCCCTGAGGCCAATAGGTTCAGTTTAGTGTGGGTTGGGGTGGGGGGAAGGCCCAAGGTGTAACCCATGTTGTAACCCAGCCAAATTCAGGGGCAGCAACTTGGTTGATGGTAAAACCACTATGACTTACTTTTCCATTGGGTTGGGAGGACATGCGAGGGGGGCAGGGGGTAAACTGGTGGCACCCCTGGGGCCAATAGGTTCATTCAGTGTGAGTTAGGGTGGGGGTAATAGGGAAAATGTGTACCCCGTTCTGTAACCCAGCCGAATTTAGGGGCAGCACCTCAGTTGATGTTAAAAACACGATGACTTCCTTTTCCATTGGGTTGTGGGGACATGCAAGGGGGGCAGGGGGTAAACTGGTGGTACCGCTGCAGCCAGCTGGTTCAGTTCAGTGTGGGTTGGGGTGGGGGGAAGGCCAAAGGTGTACCCCGTGTTGTAACCCAGCCAAATTCAGGGGCAGCACCTCAATTGATGATAAAAACACAATGACTTACTTTTCCATTGGGTTGGGAGGACATGCGAGGGGGGCAGGGGGGAAACTGGTGGCACCCCTGAGGCCAATATGTTCAGTTCAGTGTGAGTTGGGTTGGGAGGAAGGCCCAAGGTGTAACCCGTGTTGTAACACAGCTGAAATCAGGGGCAGCACCTTAGTTGATGTTAAAAACACAATGACTTACTTTTCCATTGGGTTGTGGGGACATGCAAAGGGGGCAGGGGGGAAACTGGTGGCACCCCTGAGGCCAGCAGGTCCAGTTCAGTGTGGGGTGGGGTGGGGGGAAGGGCAAAGGTGTACCTCGTTCTGTAACCCAGCCCCAATTAGTTGATGTTAAAAACACAATGACTTACTTTTCCATTGGGTTGGGAGGACGTGCGAGGGGGGCAGGGGGGAAACTGGTGGCACCGCTGCAGCCAGCAGGTTGGCTTCAGTGTCGCTGCGCTTCCTTTTCAGTCCCCTAGTGCGAGCTCTCTCCTCTCCATTGCCGCCAACCTCAAACTCTTGAATCCGCAGCACAATCGCTTGCTCCAGGCTTGGATTGGCTTCAGGCATGGGCGCGAGGGGGAAGCGGGAGCCGGGTGGGGGCCACTGTGCGGGCTCAGTCTGACTCTTGGCTGGCAGGCCCTGTAGACAAGACCGAGTACATGGTTAGATACGCCTGAAGGGATCGGCTTCAGGCATGTGTGCGAGGGTGAAGCGGACACCAGGTGGGGGGCACTTTGCAGGCTCTGCGCGATGATTGACTGGCAGACTTGTAGGAGAAGGAGAAGGAGAAGGAGAAGGAGAAGGAGAAGGAGAAGGAGAAGGAGAAGGAGAAGGAGAAGGAGAAGGAGAAGGAGAAGGAGAAGGAGAAGGAGAAGGAGAAAGAAGGAGAAGAAGGAGAGAAGGAGAAGAAGGAGAAGAAGGAGAAGAAGGAGAAGAAGGAGAAGAAGGAGAAGAAGGAGAAAGAAGGAGAAGAAGGAGAAGAAGGAGAAGAAGGAGAAGAAGGAGAAGAAGGAGAAGAAGGAGAAGAAGGAGAAGAAGGAGAAGAAGGAGAAGAAGGAGAAGAAGGAGAAGAAGGAGAAGAAGGAGAAGAAGGAGAAGAAGGAGAAGAAGGAGAAGAAGGAGAAGAAAGGAGAAGAAGGAGAAGAAGGAGAAGAAGGAGAAGAAGGAGAAGAAGGAGAAGAAGGAGAAGAAGGAGAAGAAGGAGAAGAAGGAGAAGAAGGAGAAGAAGGAGAAGAAGGAGAAGAAGGAGAAGAAGGAGAAGAAGGAGAAGAAGGAGAAGAAGGAGAAGAAGGAGAAGAAGGAGAAGAAGGAGAAGAAGGAGAAGAAGGAGAAGAAGGAGAAGAAGGAGAAGAAGGAGAAGAAGGAGAAGAAGGAGAAGAAGGAGAAGAAGGAGAAGAAGGAGAAGAAGGAGAAGAAGGAGAAGAAGGAGAAGAAGGAGAAGAAGGAGAAGAAGGAGAAGAAGGAGAAGAAGGAGAAGGAGAAGGAGAAGGAGAAGAAGAGAGAAGGAGAAGGAGAAGGAGAAGGAGAAGGAGAAGGAGGAGAAGGAGAAGGAGAAGGAGAAGGAGAAGGAGAAGGAGAAGGAGAAGGAGAAGGAGAAGGAGAAAGAAGAGAAGAAGAAGAAGAAGAAGAAGAAGAAGAAGAAGAGGAAGAAGAAGAAGAAGAAGAAAAAGAAGAAGAAGGGGAATCTGGCAATTTCTTCGTTTTTTCTAGGAGCTCAACCATTGAGCCATTCGTTGGGATAGGGATTTAACAGGTTGGAACCATGTTACCAAGATCGAGAACAATACGATTAAAACAACAAGAATAATTGTCACATTGCTCTTCAAGTAGGGACCGGCATATCATATGTTGTTGACCAAAGGCGAGTATGATATCACATGATATCATACAAATTGCATCATATGATTTTGTATGTTTATTGCACCTTTAGCCGAGCCAGACTGCCAGCATCATATGATATCATATGATGACATGAATCATATGATATCATATGATGACATGATATCATATGATATCATATTGCCATCCCCTAATAGTATCAGTTGGCTCGCTGCACTTTCTATATGAAAGGGTTGCCTAGCTGACTGGTTCTTACTGTTGCGTGGGCCGAAGACGAGCTAACACGAATAGTCGATTGCATGCTGATTGCTGACCCCCCTCCCACCTGCCCTGGAATTGAAAACATGCATAATATCAGATGATCGCTGCACTTTCTGCATCAAAGAGTTGCCTAGCTGACTGGTTATTACTGTTGCGTGGGCCGAAGACTTGGTGCTAGCACAGGCGTGTGTAGGGATAGGCAATATGATATCAGATGATATCATGTCATCATACGATATCATATGATTTTTTATGATATCATATGATATCATACTCGTCTTTGGTCAACATCATATGATTTGCCGTTCCCTAGGCGTGTGGCTCAAAGCACTTTCAAAGTCGAAGTGTGCATATGTATGTGTGTGTGTGAGCTTGTGTAAATTGCACCTTTAGCCGAGCCAGATTGCCTGCATCATATGATATCATATGATGCCATATTGCCGTTCCCTATCTATAATTCTTAAGGCATCTGGAGCTCTGGTGGATTTGGGCGTGCAATATACCAGCTTGTGGTTGACAACATACAAACCTCGCTCTAGCAGTACCTGTAGCTGGTGCATGAAGATCATGGCCCGGGATGCAAAAGTGGCGCGCACTTTCAACGCTAGCTGGTGGATCAAGTTCTCTGGGGGGTTGTAGCGCATTGCGTTGGTGAAGACAAGCAGGACGTGGTGGTAGACCTGTATACAGGGAGAAGGTGGCCAGGTTTGTTTTAAAGGAAAATTGGCCACCCCCCTTTCATCGCAATATTGGTTCTTGAGCCTATTGACCAGAATCCAGAAAGAGCAAAAATCCCAAATCCCTTGGAATTGAAGTCCAGAAAAGCCAGGTCAGCCAGCCTAGGTCAGCCAGCCTAGGTCAGCTTTAGGCTAAATCTAGCCAACAGGGCTGAGTCTCGAAACTATGGGTTACATCCCAGGGCCAATTCCGAAAACGATGGGTTTTATCGCATAATTCGAAATTTCGCAGCGAAAAAAAACCCTGAAGGTGGCACAGTTGGTTCACTGGCTGCTCCTTATTGAAATTTAAATTACAACATCTGTGTAATGCAGTCACTCTCAGGACATGAAATCAAGGACACCACAGCGTAAGCCGGAGCTAGCAGTAGTCACCGTTTCCCATTATGGCTGCTTCTTATCTGCGTGTCTGCCTGTCTGTCTGTCTGTCTGTCTGTCCGTCTGCCTTTTTGTCTGTCTGTCTGTCTGTCTGTCTGTCTGTCTGTCTGTCTGTCTGTCTGTCTGTCTGTCTGTCTATCTCATTGTCCATTTGCGTGTCTGTCTGTCTTTCTTTCTGTCTGTCTGTCTGTCTTTCTTTCTGTCTGTCTGTCTGTCTGTCTGTCTGTCTGTCTGCCTTATGTTTGTGAGTGAGTGTGATTGCATCTGTCTATGTGTCCATCTGCGTGTCTGTCTCTCTGTCTGCCTGTCTGCACGTCTTTCTGTCTGCCTACGTGTTTGTGAGTGTGTGTGATTGCGTCTGTCTGTGTGTCCATCTGCCTGTCTGCACGTCTTTCTGTCTGCCTACGTGTTTGTGAGTGTGTGTGATTGCGTCTGTCTGTGTGTCCATCTGCCTGTCTGCACGTCTTTCTGTCTGCCTACGTGTTTGTGAGTGTGTGTGATTGCGTCTGTCTGTGTGTCCATCTGCCTGTCTGCACGTCTTTCTGTCTGCCTACGTGTTTGTGAGTGTGTGTGATTGCGTCTGTCTGTGTGTCCATCTGCCTGTCTGCACGTCTTTCTGTCTGCCTACGTGTTTGTGAGTGTGTGTGATTGCGTCTGTCTGTGTGTCCATCTGCATTCAAGTATGCAAGTACCAAGTAAACTCAGTAGTCTGGGGACTTGGGTGTAGGTGTGTGTAGGTGTGTGTGTAGGTGGGTGTAGGTGTGTGTGTAGGTGTAGGTGTGTGTAGTTGTGTAGTTGTGTGTAGGTGTGTGTGTAGGTGTGTGTGTTGGTGTAGGTGTGTGTAGGTGTGTAGGTGTGTGTGTAGGTGTAGGTGTGTGTAGGTGTAGCTGTGTGTAGGTGTGTGTGTAGGTGTGTGTCTAGGTGTAGGTGTGTATGTGTGTGTGTAGGTGTGTGTGTAGGTGTAGGTGTGTGTAGGTGTAGCTGTGTGTAGGTCTGTATGTAGGTGTGTGTGTAGGTGTAGGTGTGTAGGTGTGTGTGTAGGTGTAGGTGTGTGTAGGTGTGTGTGTAGGTGTAGGTGTGTGTAGTTGTGTAGGTGTGTGTAGGTGTGTGTGTAGGTGTAGGGGTGTGTAGTTGTGTAGGTGTGTGTAGGTGTGTGTGTTGGTGTAGGTGTGTGTAGGTGTGTAGGTGTGTGTGTAGGTGTAGCTGTGTGTAGGTGTAGCTGTGTGTAGGTGTGTGTGTAGGTGTGTATGTAGGTGTGTGTGTAGGTGTAGGTGTGTAGGTGTGTGTGTAGGTGTAGGTGTGTGTAGGTGTGTAGGTGTGTGTGTAGGTGTAGGTGTAGGTGTGAGTAGGTGTGTTTGTATGTGTGATTGTGTGTTTGGGACTTGGGTGTGGGGGGGGGACTTGGGTGTGTGTGTATGTGTGATTGTGTGTTTGTGTTTGTTTGTTTGTTCGTTTGTGTGTGTTTGTTTGTTTGTGTGTGTTTGTTTGTGAGTATGTGTGTTTGTGTGTATGTGTGTATGTGTGTGTTTGTGAGTGTGTGTGTTTGTGTGTATGTGTGAGTGTGTGTGTTTGTGTGTATGTTTGAGTGTGTGTGTTTGCGAATGTGTGTGTTTGTGTGTATGTGTGAGTGTGTGTGTTTGTGAGTGTGTGTTTGTGTGTATGTGTGAGTGTGTGTGTTTGTGAGCGTGTGTGATTGCGTCTGTCTGTGTGTCTGTCTGTATTCAAGTATGCAAAGGTAATGATAACGCCTGGTGGGGCGTGGTGTTAAGGGAGCCTGTCGTACGCGGGTGGGGAGCGGTCTCCTACCTCAACTGGACAAGCTACCATCGCGGTTGACGACGACCTGCAACGGAGGGGGATTCGACCCCCCGACTCTTCATCCTCAAGCGATCTTGTCTACCACTAGACCATTGTATATCACTGAAAGGGGCTATCTGTCTATGTCTGTCTATATCTGTCTGCATTAAAGTATAAAAGTAGTTGCAAATGAATGTACGTGCCATGCATTATTGTAACGCAATACCAACTAACACTAACAGTAGTTGAGTCGTGAGGCCACAAACACCTCAACCAGGGTACTACAAAGCACGCGCGGCAGCGCGATTTTGCGCACGCTTTTTGAGCCCCACTGCGCGTTTCGCACAGTTTTTTCAACCCCTGTGAGCGCAGCTCGCAAATTTTGCGCTTTTTGCACTAAAAAGCGCTGGCCAATTTGACGTTTGTGCGCTTTAAGCGCTGACCAATTTGACAAAATGTAGTACCCTGACCTCCACGTGCTCAGAAGAAGACAAACCTGAGAGAAGTGGGAGTATGCCCCACTATCAATGCCAGCGGCAATTGCATTCAAGTCTGTTGGATTGTGTGTGAGTGGCGGGTGGGGTGTGTGTGGGGTGGGGGCTGTGTGGCGGGTGGTGCGTGGCTGTTTCCACATACCTGAGAGAAGTGGGAGTATGCCCCACTTTCAATGCCAGCGACAATTGCATTCAAGTCCATAGGCTCCTTGATGATTTTGAAGTAATCGGGGATGCCCAGCTGCAAGGAGGGAGGGGAATACATTCAGAATCATATCATTTGGGTTGCCAGCTAATAAGGCAGTAAAACAATCATATAAATACTCAGATATATAAATGTATAATGGCTTGAAGATGGTAAAGTTATCAGGGATGCCCAGCTGCAAGGAGGGAGGGGAAAACATTCGCAATCATATCATTTGGGTTGCCAGCTAATAAGGCAGCAAATCAATCATATACATAATCAGATACATCCATGTATAACGGCTTGATGCTGGTGAAGTAATCAGGGATGCCCAGCTGCAAGGAGGGAGGGGAATTCATTCGCAATAATATCATTTGGGTTGACAGCTAATAAGGCAGTAAATCAATCATATACATAATCAGATCCAAACATATATAATGGCTTGATGCTGGTGAAGTAATTGGGGATGCCCAGCTGCAAGGAGGGAGGGGAATACATTCGCAATAATATCATTTGGGTTGCCAGCTAATAAGGCAGTAAATAAATCATATAAATAATCAGATTCATACATGTATCATGGCTTGATGATGGTGAAGTAATCGGGGATGCCAAAGGCGCCACTTCCAAGCGCCACCACCCACCCACCTACCCAACACCAAACACCACACCCACCCCAAAAGACGAGCAGACAGGCAGGCAGGCAGGCAGCCCCCCCCCCCCCCCCCCCCCCCCCCCCCCCCCCCCTCCACACACACACCCCGACCACACACTCACACACACCCGCGGACTCAAAAAACCACCCACCCACCCACCCACCCAACCAAACACCAACACCCACCCCAAAATACAGCACAGTAACCAAGGGACATATTTTTTCTACATCAGCCAACATGTAAAGGATGACTAAAGGATGACTAAAGGATGACTAAAGGATGACACACAGGGTACTTCCAAGCGCGCGCTTTTGCGTGCTGGCGCGCTGCCTTTTTGAGCCCCACTGTGCGTTTTGCGCAGTTTTTTGCAACCCCCTGTGGGCGCAGCAAGCAATATTTGCGCTTTTGGCACTACAAAGTGCAGTTTTGTTTTTTTCAAGAGCGCTAAAGCGCTGGCCAATTTGGTCAATGGAAGTACCCTGATGCCCAGCGGTAAGAAGGGAGGGGAATAAATTAATAATCATATCATTTGGGTTGCCAGCTAATAAGGCAGTAAAACGATCATCAATCATCAATCATCAAGAAGGGAGGGTGTTAAATCCATTAATATGTGAATTCAGGACTTAGTTTGGCGTTTTTCTCCCTCTCTCTCGCTACGGCTGACACTGCGATTATCACTCTAGATCAGGGTACTACTTCTTGCCAAATTGATCAACGCTTAAAGCGCACAAACGTCAAATTGGTCAGCGCTTTTTAGTGCAAAAAGCGCAAAAACTGCGCGCTGCGCCCACAGGGGGTTGAAAAAACTGCTCGAAACGCACAGAGGGGCTCAAAAAGGCAGCCCGGCACCGCGCTTCCGCGCGCGCTTAGCAGTACCCTGCTCTGGATACGGTCAATACCCCTTTCCGGCTATCAAGCTTCTCTACCACCACGTCTGCCAGTATCTACTAAATTAACAGAGGGGAATGAATTGTTAATCATATCAATTGGGAAGGCAGTAAAACAATCATATAAATAATCAGATTCATACATTTATAATCAAACACGGGAATTCTTATATATATTGGGGATTCCGAGCTGCAAGAAGTCATTGAGACATTTAAAGAAATTCAGAGGATGAACTGGACAAACCGTTTCGCGAGAACTCTACTTCGTATTTGTCGAGAATTTTGGCCTGGAAATCCGAGAATTCTCGACGATTTGGCCTGGAATTTTCGACAATTCTCGACGAAGTACGATACGTTTGTCCAGGTCATCTCCTGAATTGCTATAAAGAAGTTGGATTCATTACATGTTCATCTACCAATGGGGAACGGCAACATGATTTCATATGATATCATATGATGCCTGCAGTCTGACTAGGCTAAAGTTACCATTTATATACAATATCATATGATGCAATTTGTCAACATCGTATGATATGCCGGTCTCTATGTATCAGCCTTTAGGCAGCTCACCCTCTGACCCGTCCTTGGCAGTTACAACAACAACCATCGTGGAGTTGGATTGATAATATGACAGGGTACTACATTTTGTCAAATTGGTCAGCGCTTAAAGCGCACAAGCGTCAAATTGGTTGCAGTTAGTTACGAGACCGTTGGCTGACGTATCAGGCTTTGTCTCGGGGGGGGGGGGGGGGGGGGGGGGGGGGGGGGGGGCGGGGGGGGGGGGGGGGGGGGGGGGGGGGGGGGGGGGGGGGCTGTTCGGACTAAGGTGGCAACTTAGTAGTGCAACAAGAGCAAAAACTGCGCGCTGCGCCCACAGGGGGTTGAAAAACTGCGCAAAACGCGGAGTGGGGCTCAAAAGGTGTGCGCGAAATCGCGCTGCCGCGCGCTCTTTGGAGTACCCTGTTACATGATACATCAGTCTTCAGGCTGCTCACCCTCCGGCCTGTCCGTGGCAGTAACAACAACATGCAAAATGTGTTCTTCTTCTCTTTCTCTGAAGTCCATTGACTTCATTTAATTAAATCCCCCACCAAGCAACTCACCGCAACTGGGTCTACTGGACCCAGGAAAGGCCATGCATGCTGATGACTCACAAGCTCACGCAAAACTCGAGAACACACTTTCAACCATGCTGGTTTCCTGCAGTGTGTATGGGTGGGTGTAGGTGGGGGGGCGGGGTCAGTTGGTTGGCTGGGGGGGGGGGGGGGGGGGGGGGGGAGGGGGGGGGGGGGGGGGGGGGGGGGGGGGGGGGGGGGGTTCAATGCACAATTTGAAACAAACTCTTTTAACCAGGTTGATCTTCTGCAGTGGGTATGAGTGGGTGTAGGTGGTTGGGCGAGGTCAGTAGGTTGGCTGGGTGCGTGGTTCTATGCTCAATTTGAAAAGACACTTTCAGTCATGCTGGTTTTCTGCAGCGGGTATGGGAGGGTGGGGGCAGGTGGGGGGGGCGGGGTCAGTTGGTTGGCTGGTTGGAGAACACACTTTCAGTCAGGTTGGTTACCAGCAGGATGTAGGTGGGTGGAGGTGGTGGGGCGAGGTCAATTGGTTCTCTGGGGAGGGGGGTTATATTACATTGTCTACTGGACCCAGGAGTGGCCACGGGTGTTGATGACTGAGAAGCTTGCGCACGATTTGAAAACTCACTTGTAATCATGCTGGTCTTCTGCTGTGTTCGTTTGTTTTGGCCTAAAAACGTTTGCCCCTGTTTTGGCCCAAAGCCGTTTGTTTTGGCCTAAAAACGTTTGCCCCTGTTTTGGCCCAAAGCCGTTTGTTTTGGGCTAAAAACTTTTGCCCCTGTTTTGGCCCAAAGCCGTTTGTTTTGGCCTAAAAACTTTTGCCCCTGTTTTGGCCCAAAGCATCGTTTGTTTTGGCCTAAAAACGTTTGCCCCTGTTTTGGCCCAAAGCATCGTTTGTTTTGGCCTAGAAACGTTTGCCCTTGTTTTGGCCCAAAGCATCGTTTGTTTTGGCCTAAAAACGTTTGCCCTTGTTTTGGCCCAAAGCATCGTTTGTTTTGGCCTAAAAACGTATGCCCCTGTTTTGGCCCAAAGCCGTTTGTTTTGGCCTAAAAGCTTTTGCCCCTGTTTTGGCCCAAAGCATCGTTTGTTTTGGCCTATAAAGCTAGCAGGCTGGCTGGTTGCTTGGTATGCTTCTTGGTATCCAACAAGCTCTTAGGCCCAGGGATTGATTTTTTCAGGTATAAAGAGCGTTCGCTACTTTTGACCCTGTTTATGCCCAAATTTTACTTTTGACCCCGTTTATGCCCAAAATTTACTTTTAACCCCGTTTATGCCCAAATTTTACTTCTGACCCCGTTTATGCCCAAATTACTGCAAACATTTTTTTGTTGTTGTTGCAAATATGTATAATTTTCTGTTCTTTTTTGCAAACAAATAGATTTTCTTTGTTTTGAAAAAACAGTTTTTTTGTTTTGCACTAAATGCACCTAAAAGCTATGAAACGCTACAACAGCTATAAAAAACACTAAAACACTGTCCCTGGGGGACACCTAAAACCACAAGGCTAGAAACAAACCACGTTCAGATTTGAAAAAAATCACTGATGGCCAGGGATTATTTTCCGCTATATAGAGCGATCGCTACTTTTGACCCCGTTTTGGCCCATTTTGTTTGCCTTAAAAGCTGGCTGGTTGGCTGGCTGGTTGCTTCGTATGCTTCTTGGTATCTAACAAGCTCTTGGGTCCAGGGATTGTTTTCCGGTAAATATAGCGATCGCTCCTTTTAACCCTGTTTATGCCCAAATTACTGCACACAAAAAATACAAAACAGTTTATTTGTTTTGCTCTAAATGCACCTAAAAGCTATGAAACGATACAACAGCTACATGTTATTTCATGTGTTTTGCATTTTTTTGCATTTTTTTCCGGTAAATATAGCGATCGCACCTTTTAACCCCGTTAATGCCCCAATTATCGCTAAAATACAAAAAATCTGTTTTTTTGTTTTGCCCTTAATGTCCCTAAAAGATTTAAAAGCTATAGCAGCTACAAAAAGCTGTAAGAACGTTGTCCCTAAAAGATTTAAAAGCTATAGCAGCTATTAAAAGCTGTAAGAACGTTGTCCCTAAAGAAGGCCGAAAACCATATAGCTAGAAAAAATTCACTTTCAGATTTGAAGCAAAACTGGTGGTGACAATAATGGGCCAAGATCTTGGTAGATACAACAGGACTGTGGACTGGTCAGCTGTGTCAATAGCAGCGTTGGTGTCAACTGGGTCAACAGCAGTGTTGATTTAGCTCACAACCAAGAAGCATACCAAGAAGTACACCAACCAACCAACCAACCAACCAAGCAACCAAGCAACCAACCAAGCAACCAGGTAGCATATAAATGGATGAAAAGTGAAGAACAGTGATTCGGCAATAATGGCCCAAGAGTTTGTTGGATGCCACACACAGGACTGTGGACTGGGCAACCCTGTCAATAGCAGTGCTGGTTTGGATCACAACCAAGAAGCATACCAAGAAGTACACCAACCAACCAACCAACCAACCAACCAACCAACCAACCAACCAACCAACCAAGCAACCAGGTAGCATATCAAATAGATGAAAAGTGAAGAATAGTGTTTGGCAATAATGGCCCAAGAGTTTGTTGGATACCACACACAGAACTGTGGACAGGGCAACCGTGTCAATAGCAGTGCTGGTTTAGCTCACAACCAAGAATAAAGGTCATCATAGCTCATAGAGCCAAGCAACCAGGCAGAAAATCAAATATGTGAAAATGAAGACAAGTGACGACAGTAATGGCCCAAGAGTTTGCTGGATACCACCCACAGGATTGTGGACTGGGTAACCGTGTCAACAGCAGTGTTGGTTTAGATCACAACCACGAAGCATACCAAGCAGTAAGCCAACCAACCAACCAACCAAACAACAAATCCACCAACCAACCAACCAACTGACCAACCAACCAACCATCCAGCATACCAATCAGGCATTCCACCAACCAACCAACCAACCAACTGCCCAACCAACCAACCAGCCAGCATACCAATCAAGCATTCCACCAACCAACCAACCAACTGACCAACCAACCAACTGACCAACCAACCAGCATACCAATCAGGCATTCCACCAACCAACCAACCAACCAACCAACTGCCCAACCAACCAACCAGCCAGCATACCAATCAAACATTCCACCAACCAAACCAACCAACCAACTGACCAACCAACCAACTGACCAACCAACCAGCATACCAATCAGGCATTCCACCAACCAACCAACCAACCAACTGACCAACCAACCAACCAGCCAGCATACCAATCAAGCATTCCACCAACCAACCAACCAACCAACCAACCAACCAACCAACCAGCCAGCATACCAATCAAGCATTCCACTAACCAACCAACCAGCCAGCCAGCATACCAATCCAGCATTCCAACAACCAACCCACTCACCCACCTACCTACCCACCCACCAACCCTTCAACTTACAAACTTCCGACCAGGGTGCTACATTTTGTCAAATTGGTCAGCGCTTTGTAGGGCAAAAACTGCAAAAACTGCGCACTGCGCCCACAGGGAGTTCAAAAACTGCGCGAAATGCGCAGTGGGGCTCAAAAAGTGTACGCGAAATCGCGCTGCCGCGCGCGCTTTGTAGTACCCTGCTCTTGACGTTCACTTCACCAGCTTCAGCTCAAAACCGAAGCATACCAATCAAGCAATCCACCAACCAACCAATCATCCCCACCCACCAACCATAAAACTCACTTGACGTTCAATTCATCAGCTTTAGCTAAAAAACAATAAACATACCTATCAAGCAGTACACCAACCCACCCACCAACCCATCCCACCAACCATGCAACTTACAACTCGTGATTTCACTCCATTAGCTTTAGCTAAAAAACCAAGAAAGTATACCAATCAAGCAATCCCACCACCCCAACCCACCCACCCATCAACCCACCCACCCCACCCACCCAAACCAACCCACCCACCCAACAAACCCAAACCACCCACAAACCCAAACCACCCACAAACCCAACCACCCACAAAAAACCCACCCACAAACCCAACCACCCACAAACCCAACCACCCACAACCCAACCACCCACAACCCACCACCCACAAACCACCCACCCACCCACCCACAACCCACCCACCCCACCCACAAACCCCCACCCACCCACCCACAAACCCACCCACCCACAAACCCACCCACCCACAAACCCACCCACAAACCCCACCCCACAAACCCACCCACAAACCCACCCACCACCCCACAAACCCACCCACCCACAAACCCACCACAAACCCACCCACCCACAAACCCACCCACCCAAAACCCCACCCACACCACCCACCCACAAACCCACCCACCCACAACCCACCCACCCACAAACCACCACCACCACAACCCACCCACCCACCCACAAAACCCACCCACCCACAAACCCACCCACCCACAAACCACCCACAAACCCACCCACCCACCCACAACCCACCCACCCACCCACCCACCCCCCACCCACCCACCCAAAACCCACCCCACCCACCACCCACCCACCACACCAAACCCACCCACCCCAAACCCAACCACCCACAAACCCACCACCCACAAACCCAACCACAAACCCACCCACCCACCCACCCACCCACCCACCAACCCACCCACCCACAAACCGTGCAACTTACTTGACATTCACTTTACCAGCTTTCTGCACGACAGGCGGCAAGCCATACGCTGGGCACTGCTCAGCTGCAGGGTGTGGTCGTGTCTGTGTATCTGCCTGGGCAGCATCAGGATGGATAGCGACAGGCGGCAAGCCATACGCTGGGCACTGCTCAGCTGCAGGGTGTGGTCTTGTATGTGTATCTTGGAACTGCTCGGCTGGCGGGTGTGGTCGTGCATGTGTATCCGCCTGGGCAGCTGCAGGGTATGGACGTGTTGGTGTATCGGCCTGGGCTGCATCAGGATGGATAGCGACAGGCGGCAAGCCATACGCTGGGCACTGCTCAGCTGCGGGGAACGGTCGTGCCTGTGTTTCCGCCTGGGCAGCATCAGGATGGATAGCGACAGGGGGCAAGCCATACGCTGGGCACTGCTCAGCTGCAGGGTGTGCTCTTGTACGTGTATCCGCCTGGGCAGCTGCAGGGTATGGACGTGTTGGTGTATCGGCCTGGGCTGCATAAAGATGGATAGGGACAGGCGGCAAGCCAAACGCTTTGCACTGCTCGGCTGGCGGGTGTGGTCGTGCCTGTGTATCTGCCTGGGCAGCTGCAGGGTGTGGCCGTGCCTGTGTATCCGCCTGGGCAGCATCAGGATGGATAGCGACAGGCGGCAAGCCAAACGCTTTGCACTGCTTGGCTGGCGGGTGTGGTCGTGCCTGTGTATCTGCCTGGGCAGCTGCAGGGTGTGGCCGTGCCTGTGTATCCGCCTGGGCAGCATCAGGATGGATAGCGACAGGCGGCAAGCCATACCCTGGGCTCTGCTCAGCTGCAGGGTGTGGTCTTGTATGTGTATCTGTCTGGGCAGCTGCAGGGTATGGACGTGTTGGTGTATCGGCCTGGGCTGCATAAAGATGGATAGGGACAGGCGGCAAGCCAAACGCTTTGCACTGCTCTGCTGGCGGGTGTGGTCGTGCCTGTGTATCTGCCTGGGCAGCTGCAGGGTGTGGCCGTGCCTGTGTATCCGCCTGGGCAGCATCAGGATGGATAGCGACAGGCGGCAAGCCATACACTGGGCACTGCTCAGCTGCAGGGTGTGGTCGTGTCTGTGCATCGGCCTGGGTAGTATAAGGATGGATAGCGACAGGGTGGGGAGTATCAGTATAACTAAGGTAATGAAAACGCCTGGTGGGTCGTGGTATTAAGGGAGCCCCGTCCTACGGCAGTAGGTAACGGCCTGCTACTCTACCTGGACAAAGCTACCATGGCGATTGACAGCGACCGCAAACACTAAATCGCACCCGTGGGGATTCGAACCCGGCAACTTCTTCGATCTTTCTAGGAGCTGAACCATTAAATTGAGCCATTCGTCAGATCGGAGATGAATCATTATAACAACAGCCAACCGCATTGTGTGCACCACCTAGCTGGCTTATCACGCCATACAATTATGATCACGTTATACAATTATGATCACGTTATACAATTATGATGACACATTATACAGATATGATCACGTTCTACAATTATGATGACACATTATACAGATATGATCACGTTCTACAATTATGATGACACATTATACAGATATGATCACGTTCTACAATTATGATGACACATTATTCAGATATGATCACGTTCTACAATTATGATGACACATTATACAAATATGATCACGTTCTAAAATTATGATGAATTCTTGCAGAAAAAAAGAAAAGCGAAACCAGGCAGTTTTTTTTTCAAATCTGAAAGTGGTTTTTTTCTACCTTTATGGCTGTAGGCCTCCTCCAGGGACAGCGTTTTAGTGCTTTTTATAGCTTTACATAGCTTTCTGTAGCTTTCGGGGGCCATTTGGGGCAAAAATAAAAAACACTTTTTTTCTTCTTTTTTATAGCGATAATTTCTCAAAAACGGGGGTCAAAAACTAGCGATCGCTATATATAGCAGAAAAAAAAAGAAAAGCGAAACCAGGGACCCTTTTCGACTCTCTTCAACCCTCTTAGTCTTCAATAGAGAGGGGCACATGTTACAGTCCCGGGTAGGCCAAATAGGCTGAAGGGACTTTGCCCAACCGTAGGAAGGCTTCAAAAGAAAAAATAACTGATGAACTGAACCCCAAACAATCGTTTACCGACAGGGGCCCTGAGTTCGTGCTACAGAGATCATTTACCTTTTCAATGAAGAGGGTACTACAAGACGCGAGAGACGAGGGATTGGCAGCGATTGGATGGGGGGGGGGTGGGGGGTGCAAGGCAAAACATACTGTATTCATGTATGTGCATGGGGGGTGGGGTGTGGGGGGTGTGGGGGGGTGTGGGGGGTGGGGGTGGCGGGGGGGGGTGTGGGGGGTGGGCGGGGGGTGGGTGTGTGGGGGGGTGGGGGGTGGGGGTGGGGGTGTGGGGGTGGGGGGGGTGTGTGGAGGTGTGGGGGTGGGGGTGTGTGGGGGGGGGGGGTGGGGGGGGGTGGGGGGAGGGCGGTGCGGGGTGGGGTTGGGGTGGGGGTGGGTGGGGGGGGGGTGTGGGGGTGGGGGTTGGGGGGGTGTGGGGGGTGTGGGTGTGGGGTGGGGGTGGGGTGTGGGTGTGGGGTGTGGGGTGGGGTGTGTGGGGGGTGGGGTGTGGGTGTGGGGTGTGGGGGTGGGTGTGGGGGGTGTGGGGTGTGGGGGTGGGGTGTGGGGGGTGTGGGGGGGGTGGGGGGTGGGGGGTGGGGGTTGGGGGGGGGGGCGGGGGGTGGGGGTGGGGGGTGGGGGTGGGGGGGTGGGGGGTGGGGGTGGGGGGTGGGGGGGTGGGGGTGGGGGTGGGGCGGGGGGGTGGGGGTGGGGGGGGGTGGGGGGGTGGGGGGTGCGGGGTGGGGGTGGGGTGGGGGTGGGGGGTGGGGGTGGGGGGGGTGGGGGGGTGGGGGTGGGGTGGGGGGGGGGTGGGGGTGGGGTGCAAGGCAAAACATACTGTATTCATGTATGTGCATGGGGGTGTGGGGGTGTGGGTGTGGGTGTGCGGGGTGTGGGTGTGGGGGGGGTGGGGTGGGGTGGGGGGGTGGGGGTGGGGGGTGGGGTTGGGGGGTGGGGGGGCTTGTGGGGGGTGTGGGGGAGGTGGGGGGTGGGGGGTGTCTTGGCGGTTGGGGGTGGGGGGAGGGTGGGGTTGTGTGGGGGGGGTGTGGGTTGTGGGGGTGGGGGGTGTGGGGGGTGTGTGGGGGGTGTGGGGGTGGGGTGGGGTGTGGGTGGGGGGTGGGTGGGGGGTGCAAAGGGTGGGGGGTGGGGGGGGGGGGGGGGGTGGGGGGTGGTGTGGGGGGTGGGGGTGGGGGTGGGGGGGGGGTGGGGTGGGGGGGGGATGGTGGGGGGGGTGTGTGGGGTGGGTGGGGGGTGTGTGGGGGGTGGGGGTGGGGTGGGGGTAGCTGCGGCGTGGGGGTGGGGGGATGGGTGGGGGTGGGGGTGTGTGGGGGGTGGGGTGGGGGGTGGGGGGTGGGAGGTGGGGTGGGGGGGGTGGGGGGTGGGGGGGGTGGCGGGTGTGTTTGGGGGGGTGGGGGGTGGGGGGTGGGGGTGGGGTGGGGGTATGTGGGGGGGTGGGGGGTGGGGGGTGTGGGGGGTAGGGGGTGGGGGTGGGGGTTGGGGGGTGTGGGGGGGTGGGGGGTGGGGGGTGTGGGGGGTGGGGTGGTGGAGGGGGGTGGGGGGTGGGGGGTGGGGGTGGCTGGGGGGTGGTGGGGGGTGGGGGTGGGTGTGTGTGGGGGGTGGGGGTGGGGGGTGGTCGTGGGGGGTGGGGGTGGGGGGGGTGTGGTGGGGGGTGCGGGTGTGTGGGTGGGTGGGGGGCGGGGGGTGGGTGGTGCAAGGCAAACATACTGTATTCATGTATGTGCATATTGATATATTCATTTACACATTTATTTATTTACATAAATACATGATGCGCACCATGCAAGGCAAGTCAAACAGACAACGCATGCAGAGGACATTTTAGGGCTTGCAAAATAAGAGGATGGAACTATTATTAAGTAAAAACAGAACAACCAAAACATGTATGGATATGATCATATGAATAGAATAAAAATATAATAACATAAATAACATGAATGGATAAAAAATATAATATGAAGAGAATGACAAAAGACATGGATTGGGTCTGAAGACTCAGTCATTGTTGTTTTGGTCGCCAGAGCAAGATCACAAAAAAATCAGACAACCAACCAACCAACCAACCAACCAATCAACCAACCAACCAACAGGTAGATGAGCAGAACAGGCAGGAAGGCAGGCAGGCAAGGCCCCCCCCCCCCCCCCCCCCACCCCCCCCCCCTCCACACACACATACCCGACCACACACACACACACACACACGGACTCAAAAAAACCACCCACCCACCCACCCACCCACCCAACACCAAACACAAACACCCACCCCAAAAAAACAGCACAGTAACCAAGGGACATATCTTTTCTACATCAGCCAACATGTAAAGGATGACTAAAGGATGACTAAAGGATGACACACAGGGCACATCCAAGCGCGCGCTTTTGCGCGCTGGCGCGCTGCCTTTTTGAGCCCCACTGCGCGTTTTGCGCAGTTTTTGTAACCCCCTGTGGGCGTAGCAAGCATGTTTTGCTCTTTTTGCACTGCAAAGCGCAGTTATATTTTAAGTGCTCTAAAGCGCTGGCCAATTTGGTCAATGGAAGTACCCTGATGACACAATATTGGCATCAGCACCTAAATAAGCATCAGCACCTAAATAAGCATCAGCAACTAAATAAGCATCAGCAACTAAATAAGCATCAGCACCTAAATAAGCATCAGCACCTAAATAAGCATCAGCACCTAAATAAGCATCAGCACCTAAATAAGCATCAGCAACTAAATAAGCATCAGCACCTAAATAAGCATCAGCACCTAAATGAGCATCAGCAACTAAGTAAGCATCAGCACCTAAATAAGCATCAGCACCTAAATAAGCATCAGCACCTAAATAAACGTTGGTAATTCAAATTCGAAATAACTGAAAACATAACTTTCGATGAAAGATAATTGTGAATTAATAAAATGGAACTGATGATTAAATGATGAAAGATAATTAAATGATGAAAGATTAAATGATGATGATTAAAATGATGATAATTAAATGATGAAAGATAAGATAGATTAAATGATGAAAGATAAGATAGATTAAATGATGAAAGATAAGATAGATTAAATGATGAAAGATAAGATAGATTAAATGATGAAAGATAAGATAGATTAAATGATGAAAGATAAGATAGATTAAATGATGAAAGATAAGATAGATTAAATGATGAAAGATTAGATTAAATGATGAAAGATAAGATAGATTAAATGATGATGATTAAAATGATGATGATTAAATGATGAAAGATAATTGTGAATTAATAAAATGGAACTGATGATTAAATGATAAAAGGGCAACACAATATTGGCATCAGCACAGTCCAGCACCTAAAAACGAAGTAAGTCAAAATGGAACACACTGGAAACATAAACTGGTTTGAAATTCAAAAAAAAACATGACTTTTGTCTGCTTTTGTTGAAAGATTATAGTGAATGATTTAAAATAGTGAATGAATTAAAAGGTAACAAATTGAAAACATGATTTGTGTTGAAAGAGAATCGTGAACACCTACCTCTCCACTAGTCCACCACAGGGGGTTGTCATCCTCCTCGCATACTGGCATGATTGTTTCCTCTACCACGTGAGAAGAACAATGTATAGTGCCCCTGAATAGTTGTTGTTTTTGTTGCCTTTGTTTTTGTTGCCTTTGTTTTTGTTGCCTTTGTTTTTGTTGCCTTTGTTTTTGTTGCCTTTGTTTTTCTTGATTTTGTTTTTGTTGTTGGTGTCTGAGAAGTTGTAGTTGCTATTGCATCTTCCTTTCTTTATTAAGGGCGCCTGGTGGCGCGTCCCGAATGAAATGAAATAAATTATGAATTCAACTGATTTTAATTGATATTAATTTAATTATATTTAATTAATGTTGTATTATATAATTCGAGTTTACTCCCGTATATTCCATTCAATTAAATTTAATCAACGTGCTTTGAATGCATTTAATTGCTTTAATTTTTATGAATTCGTATCGGATTAAATTTCATTTAATTTGATGCAATTGAATTTCATTGAATCGATTGATGTTTTAGCATTGTTAACTATAAAGTGACGGAAATGGGAATTTTTAAGGGTTGTTAATTTTTAAGCAGTATTGAACGTTTCTGCAATTTAATGCAATGCATGTATGTAGATTGGCTATATTTTTAAGAATTTGATGCAAGAAAATTGAGACCAATCAGCTGCCTGGTTGATTTTTCGGAATTTGTACAAGGTATTGAATGTTTCGGCTCAGCCCAGACGTGAACAGTATGTCCCGTCCTCCTGAACGGTTTTTTGGCCAGCGGCAGGTGGCGTGGGTTGCCCCCGCCCCTGCCCCCGCTCGGTGGCCCCGACCTCGCCCCTGCCCCCCCCTGCCTGGTGGCCCCCGCCCCTGCCCCGCCCGCCCCCGCCCCACGCATGGCTTGGCTTGGCCTTGGTGCTGGTGGTTCAGATGGTGATGGTGGCTTGGCTTGGCTTTTGTTGTTGGTGGTTAGATGATGGTGGTGGTGGCATGGCATGGCTTGGCCTTGGTGTTGGTGGTTCAGATGGTGATGGTGGCTTGGCTTTGTTTTTGCTGGTGGTGGTTCAGATGTTTGTATGTAAACCCGGAGTATCTAATACCACAGCAATCTCACCCCTAGGGAAGCCACTAGTAACATGAGAGAAGCTGACTCTTCTGCCACGCTGTCAGGTACAAATCAGGGTACTACATTTTGTCAAATTGGTCAGCGCTTAGAGCCTACAAACGTCAAATTGGTCAGCGCTTTGTCGTGGAAAAGGCACATAAACTGCGCGCTGCACCCACAGGGAGGTGAAAAAACTGTGTGAAACGCGCAGTGGGGCTCAAAAGTGTGCGAAGTCGCTCTTTGGCGCGCGCTTTGTTGTACCCTGGTTCAAATGATCAGTAAGGGTCTACAGCATTACGGTTACAGCGGTTGATGGTTTCGTAGCCCTAATATAGATACAAGAGGACTCATATAGATACAACAGGACGCTGTGATTGGCCAAGTCTCCATATTATTATTGCCTAGGACGTGTAACCCATGATTAACTATTATTATTGCCTAGGACGTGTAACCCATGATTAACTGTTATTATTGCCTAGGACGTGTAACCCATGATTAACTATTATTATTGCCTAGGACGTGTAACCCATGATTAACTATTATTATTGCCTAGGACGTGTAACCCATGATTAACTATTATTATTGCCTAGGACTTGTAACCCATGATTAATTATTATTATTGCCTAGGACGTGTAACCCATGATTAACTATTATTATTGCCTAGGACGGTCGACAACGACCTGCAGCGCTTAGGGCGACCGTAGGGGGAATCGAACCCCTGACCCTACATCCTCAAAGCGACTTGGTGAACCACTACACCAATTGATTTGATGTGAGGGGCTTAGAAGCATTGATGATAACACTGACCTGCAGGTTTCATGGGTTTTGCTCTGGCTTCCACTTGGCCCTGGACATGGGGCGCTGGGCTGGGATGGTCCGGGAGGGCACAAGCTTCTCACTTGTTTCCTTTCATTCAGTGTTTTAATAGCCTGAAGAAGGAAACAGTGTTTGTTTAGTGTTTTAATAGCCTGAAAAAGGAAACAGTGTTTGTTTAGTGTTTTAATAGCCTGAAGAAGGAAACAGTGTTTGTTTAGTGTTTTAATAGCCTGAAGAAGGAAACAGTGTTTGTTTAGTGTTTTAATAGCCTGAAGAAGGAAACAGTGTTTGTTTAGTGTTTTGATAGCCTGAAGAAGAAAACAGTGTTTTTTTAGAGGTTTAATAGCCTGAAGAAGAAAACAGTGTTTTTTTAGAGGTTTAATAGCCTGAACGGGAGTAAAACAAAAAAGGGGGCACACCTTTCCCTAAAACACCTGAGGGGGGCTGACCCCCCCCCCCCCCCATTTAAATCGAAATACCCCTTTTTGAAAAACTTAGATACGGATTGTGGGGGGTTACAGTATGGCGCATATAATGGCATCCTCGGAATTCCCACATAGAGATTGTCTGATAGTCAAAATCCAGTTTTTCAACCCCATTCACCCAACGACCCACCCACACACCCACCCAAGGGGTAGATACTTATTGCATAAGGTCCAAAGTGGTGCCAATGGACTGCTCTTGCCGAGGCCTACTCATGGGAGGTCTCAGAATGTCATTTGGAGGTCTGAGTAAAAAGTTAGAAAAAAACTTAGGAAGGCTGACCCCATTTACCCACCCGCCCAAGGGTAGATACTTATTGCATTCACCCACCCAAGGGGTAGATACTTACTGCGCAAGGTCCAAAGATGAGCCAATGGACTGCCCTTACCAAGGCCTACTCAAGGGTGGTCTCAGAATGTCATTTGGAGGTCTGAGTAAAAAGTTAGATAACAACTTGAGGAGGGCTGACCCCCCCCCCCCCCCCCCCCCCTAAATGAGGTGCTCAGAATGACCCGGAAAATGTCTCATAATATCGCAATTGTACATGCGATTATAGCCCCATTATCAGAAAAAATCAATCGGGAGAAGCCAGTTTTTTTAGGCCTTGACACCTCCTGGCCTGAAGAAGAAAAAATGTTCATTTGGTGTTTCAATAGCCTGAAAGAATAAAAAATAATGTTAAGTGTATATTTAGTGTTTTAATAGCCTGAAAAAAAAAAAAAAAAAAAATATATATATATATATATATATATATATAATATATATATATATACGAGGGGGGGCAAGGAAAAAGATTTCGTACCGCACGTTCGATATGGATAGGGAACCGCGAGCAATAGTCGATACAAAAACAATCATGTCGATACACCCACGGGCGGCCGAGATACGAGGGGGGTGGGGGGGCTGTGTGTGTGTGTGGGGGGGGGGTCCGACCGTTTTCCCAATTTTATTTGTACCTTGTGTAACTTTCTTGCCAGAGCGATTTTTTGAGCGTGACGCACACCAATGAGAAGGTCTCGACGAGAGGAGTTCAAATATGAAGTCGTTACTAAGTGACACCCAGGGTGTAATTAATGTGTGACCTGAAAGGTACCTCCAGGCTGGAATGTGAATGTTATCTTCTCTGCGCCGTCCAGTTGCCATTGTAGAGAACGCTACTGAGCGCAGGATCCACCTCGACGCCGCGCCGACGTGCGTTCTTTCCTTACTTTCTTCCTAAAGCCACGCCGACTTGGCGTGTATCTTTCTTTCTTTCTTTCCTTTACCTTTGCACCGGTTGAATGCGCGTTCTGAATTCTTGCAACTATGAAAAAAGCTGTGAAGAAGCAGCGACACCACAGGGTCACGCGCGAGGCTTCGAGTACTACAACGACATGCGATCAGTGTGGTGCTACTCTGAACATCCCTCCTTCCGACGAGTATAACCTGCAACAGCACAAAAAAAGCGATTCCTGTCTCAAGAAGGTAGCCCCTAAGGTCCCTACAGCAGTAGAGACTCCCAAAACAACATGCAACCTCTGTGGGACTCTTCTTTAATTTAACAATGATGATGATGATTGGTAGGATAGAGTGATAGATAGAGTTATTGTCATACCAGGGTGATCTCATCCAAGGGTATGAGACGCCAAAGTTGTAAACCTGACAAACAACTGAATAACTTGTGTTTAACTTGATATTTTGTTATTTTGAGTATATGGTTGTAAAGCTCTTGACGAGATGATGCTCATGGCCCCCCCTTTCACTATGTAATACTGTCTGGGTGTCCAGGTATGAGGTCTCAAAGGGGGGAGGGGGGGGGGGGGGGGGGGGGGGGGGGGGGGGGGCCAGGGGTGAAAAAAACAATTTCCGAACGTGCGGTCAGCCAACTTTATTCCTGCCCCCCCCTCGTATATATATATAAAGTGTTTATTTAGTGCTTTAATAGCCTGAAAAAATAAAATATAATATAAAGTGTTTATTTAGTGCTTTAATAGCCTGGAAAAAATGAAGTGTTTATTTAGTGCTTTAATAGCCTGAAAAAATAAAAAATAATATAAAGTGTTTATTTAGTGCTTTAATAGCCTGAAAAAGTATTCATTTCGTGTTGAATAGCCAGAAAGTGTTCATTTAGTGTTTTAATAGCCAGAAAAGGCAAGACAATGTTTGAAAATATCCATGCACAAATCCAGAGTTTGTTTTATTGTTAAAGTGGCCATTTAGTGCTTTAATAGTCTGAAAGGGATTGATATCCTGAAAGACAATATACATAGCCTGAAAGGGATTAATAGGCTGAAAGGGATTAATAGCCTGAAAGGGATTAATAGCCTGAAAGGGATTAATAGCCTGAAAGGGATTAATAGGCTGAAAGGGATTAATAGGCTGAAAGGGATTAATAGGCTGAAAGGGATTAATAGCCTGAAAGGGATTAATAGGCTGAAAGGGATTAATAGCCTGAAAGGGATTAATAGCCTGAAAGGGATTAATAGCCTGAAAGGGATTAATAGCCTGAAAAGGATTAATAGGCTGAAAGGGATTAATGGCCTGAAAGGGATTAATAGCCTGAAAGGGATTAATAGCCTGAAAGGGATTAATAGCCTGAAAGGGATTAATAGCCTGAAAGGGATTAATAGCCTGAAAGGGATTAATAGCCTGAAAGGGATTAATTGCCTGAAAGGGATTAATAGCCTGGAAGGGATTAATAGCCTGAAAGGGATTAATAGCCTGAAAGGGATTAATAGCCTAAAAGGGATTAATGGCCTGAAAGGGATTAATAGCCTGAAAGGGATTAATAGCCTGAAAGGGACTAATAGCCTGAAAGACAATGAACATAGCCTGAAAGTGATTAATAGCCTGAAACATGAGTGAATAAATAATATTAGATAAATTATATACCGTACTGTTCTCAAAATTTAACGGTTTAATTTGACGGAGCACCCGTCAAATCGTGGCGAACGGTATATTACACTACAAAAACCGTCAAACCGGGTTTTGGGGCGATTTTAGGTGCATCACTAGAATGCACATACCTCACTGCTCAGTGGGCCAAACACTACAATGTTTAGTGATACGATATCCCAGGGACCGCCTGCATCTGTCTACATATTCAGATGCCTCATCTGACACAAATAACGAGTTTAGGAGCAGAGACCCTGTGGCCATCTTTAACCACTCTTTCTTGCTCCAATAGTTTGAATTAGGGCACACTGGTGATGGGAAAGGTTAGAGGAGGTAAAAGGCTGACAGGAACAAAAATAACAGAGGCAATAGGGATAGAAAGTCAACATCTATGTGCATTGGAGTAAATTATACAAAATACGGCATGTGCATATTGTAGCCGTAGCAAAACCTTACCTTGGCCCTTCTAGGTCTCTGAGCAATACATGAACATACGTTATGCTCCTGTTTATGTCTACAAAATAATAAATTTATACATATTTTGTATTTTATAAATATATGTATATAAATTAATTGAGCAAGGGATGATTTCAGGAGTTAATGAAAACGATTGAATGTCTCATTCTAGTTATTTCAAAGAGTACCCGTAGTGTTATGCTGAACAAGATGTTGGGATCATTGCAGTATTACATGTACACTCCTTGCAGGTTCTAGAACAGTGTACCCTAATATTGTACCATGAACCAGTGTAACATGATTAAGCAGAAACGTTCAGTTGCATAAATAGATTTTATTAAAATGGAAACCGTCAAATGTGTAACGTCAATTTATATTCCTATTAAAAAAAACGTCAAATGTAAACCGTCAATTTATAATAAAACCCCCCCAAAAAGCCGTCAAATTTTGCGACCGTTAAATTTTGAGAACAGTACGGTAGTATTAGTCAGTTTCACCAGAATTTTGAGAACATTACGGTATTAGTCAGTTTCACCAGAATTTTGAGAACAGTACGGTATTAGTCAGTTTCACCAGAATTTGGAATTTATTTGAAAAACTAATATTATTGTGACACAGTAATAATATTCTTTAATATTAGTTTTTCAAACACTAATACTAGTTGCCGTTCCCTACTCATGACACCTGCAGATTGATGAATGCCAGCTTGCTGTTAGCTGACGTCAGCACACACACACACACACACACACACACACACACACACATACACACACACACACACATACAGACTCCCTTACCCACCCACCCACCCCACCCTACCCACACCAACTCACCCACTCAGCAGACTGGGATGAGACTCATGGCGCAACAAAAAAAATCATCATAACTTGAGGAAAAAAGGAAAAGCAAAACCAGGGTATGTGTAAACCTCTTCGACGAAGTCGTCATCATAACTGTCAAACGTGATAAGACAGCAACGAATAAAGAAAGGAGGTCATACATTTAAGAGCAAAAACAAAGGTAATGATAAAGCCTGGTGGGGCGTGGTGTTAAGGGAGCCCGTCGTACGCGGGTAGGGAGCGGTCTTCTACCTAAACTGGACAAGCTACCATCGCGGTTGACAACAACCTGCAACGCCAAGAGCAACCGAAGGGGGGATCGAACCCCCGACTCTTCATCCTCATAGTGATTCGATCTACCACTAGACCGATGTATATCGCCGGAAGGATGTAATTCATTTAAGAGCAAGTAAGCAAGTACAACAAATGCTACAACATCCATCAATTCAATAAAATTCAATTACATCAACTTAATC